>CAJUYG010001905.1:31526-47397 GCA_910591675.1 Galerucella calmariensis | reverse complement strand
ATATACAACAATGTATTTTTTTATTTGCAAATTAACAAAAATAAAAATATTACACGTTACAAAAAAATTTATGTTACAAAATATATTATAAATCTGATTCATGTTCTTCAATGCAACTTTCATTATCTGAATCGGGATCATTTTGATCTACTTCGAGTCCTTCGTTTTCATTACGAGAAGGTGGTGGCTCTTCAATAGTCTCTTGATCATTTTCATCTTCAAATACGATCTCGTGTCTGTTCGTGCAGTTATCGTGGCAATTAATGCACAAGTTTGAACATTTCATGTCGTGCTTTCGGCAGCCACATCTTGCCGAACAACCTGTTTCGCAAGTACAGCTAATCGTTCTGAGTAATATATCCGGTATCAATTGTACATTGTTCGATATAAATGTAGGTACGAGTCTACCTGCACGTTCATTCCAGCCCCATACCTTAGGCTTTGTCATTGGTATGCTCATTTAAAAAGCCAAGCCAACTTTGAATTTGGTAATAAATTCTGTACGAATGCTCTGCAGCTGCCCCTTCAGTTGGCGGTAATTTTTCTAATTTGAAACCAGATTTATTGGTTGCTTTCTGATACAATTCAAAACGTAATGCGTTCAGCGACACATTTGATTTATTTTTTATTTTGATAAATATCAGCGATAAGCTGACAACCATTTTTTGCAATGATTTCTTGATCTGCATCCTTATCAAAGAAAACATTAGCTAAGTGTAATAAATTATTATTAAATAATAATTTAAACAGAGTTTTTTTTCCTTTACCAGCTAACCCAGAAGTAGAGTAACAGCCGGTGAAAGCGTGAATAAATGCAATTATTTTTTCGTAAGTTTTGTGTACAAAACAATCAGACGAATAGAACGCATCCTTTTGTTTGCCTGACCCTGGTTTGTGGAAAAAATTCTTTCATTTTGAACATTTAATTGATGCAAAAGTACAAGCAAATCATTATCTTGACCTACGATGGTGACAGTTTTTGTAGTGTGCTTCGCTACTTCAATTGCAGTATTAATAATAAATGCATCGGCGTCTTCGGCAGCTTGTTTGCAGATAAAATTTCATGTTTCAGTTTTCAATATTTTATATGCCATGAAACTTTAATACTTGTTTATAATAAAAAAAGTTGAAAATAATACATAGTATAATACATATTAAAAAATACGCATATGAAAAAGTCGTTTTTTTTTTTCGTTTTTTCAATTTTTAAGGGATTTAATGCAAAATCCGACCCCAACATAGATAAGCCATATTAAAGTTTACATTTACATTTACATTGTGAAAAAAAATTGTGCTTATGTAACATAAAAAAAGATATACTTTCACCAAGTTTCATGCAAATTGCATTTTTTTTGCCAGAGAAAAAAATTAAAAAAGAAAATAAACGGTTTTTTGCGATTTTCACCTTGAATTTGAGGTTATGTTGAAAAATCTTTCATTCAAAAGTTGTTCATTTTTTTATTATCTACAACTTTTCTGTACAACGTTTTGCGCTAAAAAGTCATTTTCTGCCTTAAAAATGCAAAAGTAAGTTTTCAACCCCTAAAAAACCTCCCCATTCACACATTTCCACTCAAACTTTGCTTAAATTATTTTTCCTGTGTTAGTTATACCCCAAAGTATACTTTTTTAAGGGTCCCTGGCTGTTACTAATTTTTTCGTAAAAAAAACTAATTGCACTGGACGTTTTCGAGATAAATCGCCCGAACGCCGACCCAAAATTGAGCTCCAGGCCGGCTTATAGAGAGCACGCTCTGAGGGCATGACGTCCCCAAGTAAATCACTAATTTTTTAATAACTCGCGTGAAAATCAATATTTTTCAATGAATCAAAGTGCGGGTGAAAGAAGGGATCTGTGGCTACTAAGGCGTGTTTTCATCCACTCAATTCGTGCTCCTGGGTCGTTGGAAAACCAGGCCAAAATTCGTTTGCTAGATTTCTTAATGCTTCCATGGATTTATTCATATTATTTTTATTAATAGTTATTTCAGCCAATTGTATTGGATAAGGGTTCTTTGGGGGGGTACTTGATTTATTCCGAAGCAATGCATCCAATAATTCGCCCGTATTTTTTTGAATGTGTTTTCCAAGAGGCGATTTTTGTGGATTTCTGGAGTTTTCCCGAGTGCTCTGGTTTATCGGGAATTTCTCGATGATTAATTGTCAAACCCGCTTATTATTGATATTGAGAGAAAGGTTAGAATATCCTCTTGCCGATAGTATAATTTTTTTTGGCCCAGACCCCTGCGTGTTCAGGAAAAACGCGAAAATTTCCAGTTTTCTGAGGGAAGACAGCTATTCTTCTGAGTTTTTTCGAGCAGTTTTTCCTCTTTACAGTAAAATTCCTCCCGGTCTAGCATCATACCCGATGAAAGGTCACATTCTGAACTTACCTTTGATATGTGTATCAAGTATTTTATTTGATGCATTAAAAAGAAATTTGTCTCTAAATTTGTTGTAATGGATGCCTCATTTTATTCTCGCACGCCGCCACGCCACCCATCTATATTGTGGTCGACGGCGTCTGCTATAGTGCGAGTACACGTGGATGCTTTCTGCTGCATTGTTTGTCAACAACTGACAATTTTACATGTAAACACTATCTCTTCCGTGATTTTTTAAGAATAAATTAGTAGTATTCCAGTGTAAAATGTGAAATTCAAGTCATTATTAATTTTATTGTTATTATTAAATGATAAATTTTGAAATTTTTATTGATAAAAAACACAGGAAAATATTGAAAATTCTTGAGCTTCTTTTCCTTGGAACACACGGTGAGGTTTCATTTTCTTAATTAAGATGGGTGAAATGACATCTAATGATTTGATAAATATTGTTCATTCCTGTAGAAAAATGGAAGTCGCAGAGGATTCTAGTTAGTGTGTTTTATTTCTGATCAAGCTCTGACTGAAGACGTTACAACGGTTACCCGAGGACTAGAAAGGCTAAAATAAATGTTAGCAAGACCAGGAAAGACAACCACCATTTGTTCCTGGAGAAGGTATCGTCTGTGGAAGTTCTTCGCTTATAGGAAGAGGTATTCGGTAATGAAAAATGGAAAAGGTATTTTCGCAATTTCAGCGTCTACTTTCAATCCTTTTCGCCTTTCCTAGGATTGGTCTGTCCAATAAAAGCAGGCCAGGGTCTCAATTTTAAAGAAAGCGATAACTTTTTAACCCCGAGAGTGGGTAAGAGATCGATCATTTTCATGTTTCTTTTCATGGCCTTAATTATTTCGCGGTTGCGAAAATGTAAGGTGACGCCATCTACCATAGATGCCTGGAGGCCTGAACATGGATATTGGTGTTTTTTTGAAGGTCCCTCATCCCAGATTTTGGGCTAGAAGCGTCAGTTTTTAAGTTTCAGAGAACTGCGAACTTTTCAACCACCATTTTTGCTAAAAATATTGGCGTAACGAAAGAAATTGTGGAGACAACTTTTGTAGGTAATGAACTGCTCTTCATTTTTTGTCTGAACAAAAAATCTAGGGATCGTAGTTCGGGAGATCTCTAGAGCCATTTTCCGACCCTCCCACAAATTTCAGTCACCTGACATTTTGGGGGTTCAATGTACCCACTATTATCTGCAAATAAAAAAAAATTTCCTTGCTGGACCAGATGCCTATGTTGACGGTATTTTTCGCCTTCATTTATTGGACTACCAGTTCTTATAGCTCGTTAACGAAGGGAAAAAGGAAACAATTTTATTTAATAAACTATAACTATTTTAAGTCTCTGTATAATCTTCCAAGCTTTTGTTACAGAATCCTCTGTATACGCCAAAAATACATATTATCACAGATCCCTTGTAACGTATTTGAAGGACGTCTTCTCGATGTCTGTGTCAAAGTTTAGTGAACGTCTGATGTGTGATGTTCTTATTTCCCATCTTCGGACGATGGGTTGATTACAGTATTATCAGAATTTTGTACCGTATGAATTTTTTCCGGACCTCGAATAGCCTGTTTGACCACTGTTTGATTTGTGTCAACCGCTATAATACAAAGAAGTGAATAACATAAACAAACATTTCAATGTTATTGCTGGAAGCTACTTAAATGACAATAACATTAAAAACATATTTTATTTTATTATAAATAAATTTCTATTTATTATCATTCGCTTGTTATCGACATAAATTGTATTAATAGTCAGGGGCGTATATAAGGGGAGGGGGACTCTGGGGGCTGAAACCCCCCATGGCAAATACAATAAAGGCACAATAATTTTTTATTATCATACTGCCTTCGGCGGTGCCTTCAATAAAGCTTTTCCCTTCTAAACCTATCAGATAAAAAAACCCAAAACCCCCCCTATGTAAAAGTTATAGCTACGTGACTGTTAATAGTATTGCTAAATAGCTATTTATACAACTAGTTGCAAAATGAACGTGTTTTTGCACTAGGTGTGAGGATTGGACCACGAGCGTAGCAAGTGGTCCAACACATCGTATGCAAAAAACACGGCGCTTTGCATCGTGTTTATATACAAGATTTTTTGTAATTCAGTTGACGAAAATAAAAAACGTTTTATTGGAATTTTGAATACTATCAAAGCCATGTTTGTTTGTTTCTATAGAGATAACCATTACAACAATGATCAAAACCCCAAATTTTATGACATATTTGTCAAAATGACCACATTTATTTGTTAATTCTGTCCATTCTGTCTTTAAAAATGAGCGAATCTGAAGAGTCCCTACCTTCAGACGTTGAAGAAGTTGCAAAAGCTGTTGTAGCAAATTTGCTGCCAAATAAGCATATGAAACAGCTTATTCTTACTTCCAAAAGTGGTGCGAAGTGAAGAAGATTAATACTGAAAAAACGGTATCAGAAAAGGTTCTTCTTGCTTATTATTCATACAAAGCCAAAATATTCCAACCGTCGACGATGTGGAGTCACTATTCGATGTTACGAACAACAATCATGTCAATAAAAATGTGAATATCAGTAAGTTTACAAATTTGATTGCTTTTTTGGAAAGGAATGCGGAAGGATATCGGCCAAAAAAATCAAAAACATTTAGTAAGGAAGATTTCAGTAGATTTTTAATAGGAGCTGATGATCACATTTATTTAGTTTTGAAAGTAATTTTTATGGTTGGGATAGCAGGAGGTTGCCGAAGAAATGAATTACTAAATATGCGGACCGAGGATGTTAGCGACTGCAGTTCTTTTATTAAAATAAGCATTCCAGATACGAAGACAAAGATTGAGAGAATTTTTACAATAACCGAAGGTGATGTTGATGGAATTAATCTGATTGCATTAGTCCGAAAATACATTCAAATGCGTCCAAACCATGTAAAAAATAATCGTTTTTTCCTCGGATATCGAAACGGAAAATGCAATATTCAACCTGTTGGCATCAACACATTTTCTGACACCCCAAAAAAATAGCAACATTCCTTGGCTTGCAAAATCCTAAATTATACACTAGCCATGCATTTCGCAGATCGTCTGCAACGTTACTGTCAGATGCTTGACCACTCAAGTAAATCAAAACGAGCCATCATCAGCATTCCAGATTTGAATCCTGATTATGTATGCCTACATATGAATGTGTAATTGCGTAATATGGTAGTGAAGGCGTATTGATATCTGTGAGTGTATAACCATGCTTGTGGATAAGTATTCAATTATTAGCATTTAATTTACTGTCTATGTGTGTGTTTGCGGGCACTTTCTTTCGCTGCTCTTGAGCTTATGAGTAAATACCCCGTGTGTTTATCAATATTTTATTGGTGATGAAATATAAAGTGATTACATAAAATAACGTGACAGATTGTACTATTTTTTGATTAAGATTGACAGTTACAGTTTTTTTATTAAAATAAAATTCGCCCTCTACGAAAAAACAATATTATATAAATCATTAACATACTCCCCCCTTTGAAATATTAAAATTTCAAATATTCAATAACTATTTTTGTCAGTCAGTCTATAGGAAGAAAAGACACCTTCACTACAGCTCGTTTCATTATTCCAGTCTTTGTTTTTACACTGACTGCACGTATAATTCCGTCTTTGCCGGGGTGAACTTCCAATATACGTCCTAACGACCACTGCATAGACGGTACGTTGTTTTCGTGAAGAAGTACTAAGGCTCCTAACTTAACCTCGTGTTTCTGATTGACTTGCCATTTTGTGCGCTGCTGCAGGTGATGCAAATATTCTTTGGCCCAACGAGACCAAAAATGTTGACCCATTTTTTGGAGATGCTGGTACCGCTTGATACGATTGATTGGTGTGTTCGTTAGATCTCGTTCCGGTAGTGCCGTAAGTGGATGTCCTATTAAGAAGTGGGCTGGTGTGATAGCTTCTAGGTCGTTCGGATCCGTAGACAGCGGAAATAAAGGTCGGGAATTCATAATCGCCTCGATTTGAGTTATTAGAGTGTAAAATTCTTCATAATTTAAATGAATGTTGTTTAAAATTCGTTTAAGATGGTGTTTGCATGATTTAACTGCTGATTCATGTAAGCCTCCAAAGTGCGGAGACCTTGAAGGTATAAAATGCCATTGAATGTTTGATTGTAAAAAGTAATTTTTCATTTTTGAACAATCGAGGAGATTTTGGAAGGTTTTAAGTGTATTATTCGCACCAACAAAATTTGAAGCATTATCGGATATGATATCTGTGCAAATACCCCTTCGAGAGAAAAATCTTTTTAATAAACTTAAAAAACCGTCGCTAGTTAGATCGCATATGAGTTCGAGATGAACTGCCTTCGTGGCAAGACATACAAATATGCAAATATAACCTTTGATTATTTTCGTTGTACGAGTTTTACCATCCTTTAGGTCGAATGGACCAGCGTAGTCAAGCGAAACCGATAAAAATGGCCTAGCAGGAGTAACTCGTAATTTTGGTAAATTGCCCATTTTAGGCTCGACAGTAGTTGGATTTGCTCTAAAGCACGTGACGCATTTTTGTATGCAAGACTTCACACATTGGCGACCATTTATTGGCCAGTATTTTTGCCTCACATGCGAGAGAGTAGTTTGAATGCCAGCATGTAGCGTTCGTATGTGTTCATGATGGATGACAAGTTGAGTAAATGTGTGTTTTTTGGGAAGAACAATGGGATGTTTTGCATCATATGGAAGATCGGAATTAGTTAGCCTACCTCCTACTCTTATTACGCCCTTTTTATCAAGAAATGGGTCTAACAGTTTCAACTTACTCCTTGAAGAAATGCATTTATTATTTTTTAAGCTTTGCAGCTCATCCTCGAAAGATTCTAGTTGTACTAATTTAATTAACTTCATAGTAGCGATTTGTGTCTCTTCGAGATGTAAATTTCCAGTAAAATTTTGATTTGACTGATTATTCCTTGTATTGTTTATGAATCTCAAGCAATAAGTGAATACATTAATGAGCCTAGTCAACGAAGAAAATTTATTAAATATATCGAATTTTTGATTTACAGCGGTTGCAAGTGATATAGTTTTTGACTCGGGAATAACTGTCGTTGATTTCCAACAATGATTTTGCAAAGGCCATTGATCATGATGAAGATTAAGAAATGGAGGGCCATGCCACCACAGTTTGCAATGAGATAAGTCTGCTAACTTAGCGCCTCGTGATATAATATCAGCAGGATTGATTTCCGAAGCAATGTGATTCCAATCCTTCGTTTTTGACAAACGCTGAATTTCTGAGACTCGATTAGAAACGAATACTTTCCAATTCCGAGGTTCCGCATTTATCCAAGATAGTACGATTGTAGAATCTGACCATAGAAATATCTGATCAATATTTATAGTGAGAGCATCCAGACATTTAGATAGTAACTTAGCCAGTAGAAGAGCACCACAAAGTTCCAATCGAGGAATTGAAAGTGTTTTTAATGGAGCGACACGTGACTTAGCACATAATAAATGAGTTTTAATATGATTATTGCTATCTATGGAACGCAAGTAAATGCAACATGCGTATGCTACTTCGCTGGCGTCCGCAAATCCATGAATTTGAATATATTTGGCCGATTTAACTACAGCTTGTCGAGGAATGTGAATTGAACCTATATGAGAAATTTCGTAATACAGTTTTAACCAATCGGAATGTAGATGACTAGGTAAAGTTTCGTCCCAATCGATTTGAAGTTGCCAAAGCTGCTGAATAATGATTTTTGCTCTAATCAATATAGGCCCGAGTAAACCCAACGGATCAAAAAGTTTGGCAATGAATGATAGAATCGTGCGCTTAGTGGGCTTAAAATTATTAGAAATGAGATTAGTATTGTATTCAAAAATATCTAATGATGGTATCCAACAAATACCAAGTGTCTTGGTGGTCGAGTCGTCAGATATTATAAAAGGTGTATTGCTATTTACATTCAGTTTTAAATCCTGAAGTATGAGTGAATCGTTTGATTGGAATTTTCTAAGTTCCAATCCATATCGGTTTAATATATTGCATATATTTTTTCTTATATTGATAAGCACAGCTGGGTCAGTAGCACCTGTTAAAAGGTCATCTACGTAGAAATCGGATGCAATTATTCTGCTTTCTTCAAAGAATACCTTAGAGTTTTCTATCGCTATCTGTTTTAAACAACGTGTGGCGAGAAATGAAGCTGGAGCTGTTCCATAAGTCACTGTGTTTAACTGAAAATGTTTTATTTGTTCGTCTGTAGATGATCTCCAAACAATCCGTTGTAAATTTCGTTGGTTCTCATCAATTAATATTTGGCGATAAAATTTGCTCAAATCAGCAATCAACACTACGTCATGTTGCCGGAATCGAGTCAAAATCGAAAATAAATCTGTTTGCACTGTTGGACCTACCTTTAAAATGTCATTTAACGATAAATTAGATGAGCTTTTGCAGGATGCGTCAAAAACAACTCTAACCTTAGTAGTTGTGCTATCTGGTTTTTCCACACTATGGTGTGGTATATAATATACTGGAGTATTTGATACGGAGTCACGTGAAATCTCAGACATATGTCCAAGATCTTGATATTCTTTCATAAAAGAAGTGTATGAGATTTTTAATTCGGGATTATTTCTCAAACGACGTTCTAGTGAATAAAATCTAATTAGTGCCGTTTGTTCAGACATGCCCAAGTTGACATAATTTTCCTTTAATGGAAGCTGTACAATAAAACGACCTGATTCATCCCTACGAGTTGTTTGGCTGAAAAGATTTTCACATTCTAGTTCTTCCTTGGTCATGAAGGTTTGTGGAGTTGACATTATTTCTTCTGTCGACCAGAATCTTTCTAAATTTACATCCGAAAATAAACAATTTGTCATCATCGCGGTTTGAAACCTTGCCCTTTGATTAGCTGATAAATTTCCAGATATGATCCAGCCAAGCAAAGTTTTTTGTAAGATAGGTAAATGCTTGCCCAATTTAATTTGCCCAATACACAAAAGTTCAAAAAATATTTCACAACCAAGTAACATATCCACATTGGATGAAACATTGAAAAAGTTGTCTGCTAAATTTAATTCAGAAGGTATTTCTAGATTCGAAATATCAAATGTATCTTGAGGAATACGACTAGTAATTGCGGGTAACACAAGAAAATTCAGTTCAGTTTTAAAGTTTGTATGTTGAGACGATATGGATATTCGTGCGCGTTCAGTTATATTTGTGCTAGTTTGATTTATTCCTGCTACCGGAATGCTTACAGTATTTGTATTTATTTGTAATACGTTGAGAAATGATTTGGTTATAAAATTTGATTGAGATCCACTATCAAGGATTAGTCTACAGGGTATTGGATTTCCGTTTTTATCGTATGCGTTAACAATAGCCGTGGAAAGTAATATAATCGAAGTCGAGGATTTTTTATAATAATTAGATAAGACAGTGTGCTGTGTTTGAGGATATTGATGGGCAATATTATCGTTAGAGGAATTAATTGAATCTCCGCCAGTATTTGCTGGCAAAGTATCATGTGAATTAGTTGCGGGCTCCTGATCATTATGACAGGATCGGTTTTGATTTGACGGGAAGTGTAACATGGTGGCGTGACGTTGACGACATATTTTACATGATCCAGATCGGCAGTCTGTATACTTATGACCCGGTCGGAGGCAATTCGTGCAAAGACGAAGACGCTTCACTTCAGAATAACGTGAATTTACCGATAAAGCCTTGAATTTATCGCAGAAATATATATAATGAGATGCTTTGCAAAATGGACAAAGCTGTTTGTTTTCACGAGTACCCGTGTTCAAGAATGAATTGCTACTGTGCGGTTTGCGCAAATTGGTAATTGCCTTATCGTCTATCGCTTCAAGAATTTGGCAGCGTTGTGTGATAAACTCCATAAGGTCATTGACATTCGGAGTTTCTACAACCGTACTATGTATTTCCCATTCTTTTCTGGATAATGAATCCAATTTTTCGGTCAATATGAATAAAAGAATAGTATCCCATTCAATAACATTTTCTCCTAATGCTTCCAAAGATCGATAATTTTTGAGAAATGTATTAGAAAACTGTCTTAACGATGAATGCGATTGTTTTGTCGTACACTGTAAATTCATTATTTCGCGCAAATGAGAAGTTATTATAACCTTTCTATTTTCATATCGTTTTTGGAGTAGGCTCCATGCTGTGCTGTAATTTGTAGAAGATATAGGTAACGAAGCAATAACATTAGCTGCTTCCCCCTTTAATGAGGCTTGTAGGTAGTAGAATTTTTCAACATTCGATAAATTTTTGTTTTCATGAATAAGTGCATGGAATGTGTCGAAAAATCCTTGCCAATCACCATATACCCCGGTAAATTCTGGTAATTTTAAAGATGGTAGTTTTGCCGTGGTTTTTGGCCTAGCTGAGGATGCCAATTCAACAAGTGATTCCGCTGATCCATTTGAACTATGACGCAAATTGCAGTTTTCGTTAACGCTTGGTTGTAATTGTGATAAAAAACGCTGACACATAGCGACGGTTTCATAATATTTGATTTCAAAATTTGTATATTCTACATTTGCCTCTTGTTCATCAAATTGATCGGAAAAATTATCAATGTAAATTTGTTCTATTTTAAATTGCACATTTTGAAATTTGGTTAAAAGCGGTTTTATTGTGTCACAACGGATTTTAATATTTTCAAAAGGTATATCTGATAAATCTATTTTCTTCAAAAATGTTTCTAAGCGTGTTAATTCAGCCTTGAAATGGCGTCTTTCGTTTTTTAAACGTTTTAAATTCTGATCAATTATTCGAGCCTCCTCCATTGTTCACAATATTACTATTTTTCTTTTTGAGTTTTATTTGGAATGATGTAGTTAATAAATGATCAGTGAAAGATATGAAATGGCGTGGCGTAATGACGTGAATGTTTAATATTAGTTTTAAACAATATGGTAAAAATGAATGCCTTTTAAATCTTGCAATCACTAAATATTATCTGGGTACTAAACGAGTTATAAAATATTGAAAAGATGCAATCGAGACGATTAGAATAAGTAGCTAGAAATTCTGACCTGTTCCTACTCGGACTGCTGTTCTTCCGTACAGGTACTGATATCCGTTGTTCGAAGGACCAATGTTTGCGGGCACTTTCTTTCGCTGCTCTTGAGTTTATGAGTAAATACCCCGTGTGTTTATCAATATTTTATTGGTGATGAAATATAAAGTGATTACATAAAATAACGTGACAGATTGTACTATTTTTTGATTAAAATTGACAGTTACAGTTTTTTTATTAAAATAAAATTCGCCCTCTACGAAAAAACAATATTATATAAATCATTAACAGTGTGTGCATGTTTGAGTTCTGGTTAAGATTCATATATTTATGTTTTACTTCTGTATTTGCGTTTATTTGTATATATTTATATCTTGTACTTTCTTATATGCATCTGTTTATGTGTATTTATATTTTGCGCTTTTATATTTGCATTTATTTAGAGGTATTTATATTTTGTGCTATTGTATTATATTTGTTCATCTGTATTTGTATTTTGTGCATTTGTATATAAATTTATTTTTGAGAATCTATATTTTGTATTTGCATTTGTTGTGTATATTTTGTACTCCCGTGTTTTACATATATTTACGTGTATTTATATTTATATTTTGTGCTTTTTTATTTATAATTATTCATATGTATTTATATTCTATGCATTTGTATTTACATTATTTATGTGTATCTATGTTTTGTACTTGTATTTAATTTTATTTATATATTTATATTTTTATGAGCATATTGTTATCACGAGACAAGTACTCATGTACTTATCGTTCATTTCTACTTTATTCGCTCTTTATAATTGTAGCCATTATATACATTATATACATATTTGTTGTGAATAAAGTTATTATTATTATTATTATTATGCTGGTGCTGATATACAAACGTTGAAAAGGCATGGTGTATGGAAGTCCAACGCTGTTGCTGAAAATTATATTGACGAATCTATCAATAATAAAAGAAAAACAGCTGTGAAGATACTTGGGCAAAATACATTGACAAATATCGACAATATCGCAGTTCCGAAACAAAGTACATCGACAAGCATAACAATGAATTCAAACGTGGCTGAGTTTTTTAACAATGATGTATCATCTGGGGTTTCATCTATGTCTACAAGTAATGAACAAAAGGCAGCAGTATTCCGTGGCAATACGTTTCAAAACTGTACGTTCAATATTTATGATAAATTACAGTGATTTCTCTATAAAAATATTATAATAAATATGTAGTTGTCTAATTAATTTCATAATAAAACTAAGTATTCTTAGTGAAAATAAATGGATTCGTTGTCCCTGAGAGACAAAATGAACCACGTTTTGCAACTAAAATGAGTGTCAAAATGATGACATTTCGTATGTGAATTGAAAAAAAAATATTTGAAGCTATTGTGGACTACAATTTAGAAACAAAAAAAATATAAAACAATTCTTCAAAAGATTCTGCTGTTAGTGCTTTTGGCGAAAAGTAGAGCTTGTGAAGAACAGTAGATAAAAATAGCTGGCCACGCGTCTACTGGTTATATCCTGGTGTACTGAAAACAAAAAGAAAAATAGCTTTGGAGACTGCCAACATTGGTAAAAATACAATTATTAATAAATGAACCCCTTATAAAAATTTTATAGTACGCTCATGATATGTAAATGGTAAATGATAAAAAAAAATAAAAACAGCACGGATCTGATACTGGCTGTTGGTGCTGTTGCCCAAAAATACAAACAAAAAACGAATTCCCAAAGAAACAAAAATGCTAACTATTTTTTTTCTCAATTCGAGACAAACTGTATCAAGGATATAATATGTCCAACCTATAAATCTCGATTATCTGTAAATAAATATTTTCGCCAACATTTTAGCTTCACGGTGAAATGAATGGTATGCTGCTTCACTGGCTACAGCGAAAAAAAATTCTGTTTCTAAGATCTCATTTTCAAAGTCAGTAAATTATTTGTTTGCTGATGGTGTCGAAAGATTTGTTTTTGTATTAAAGGTCAAATTTTATCGTTAATATTAAAATGAGATGAAGAAGGAATTTTTTGTTTATATACAAATGTTATACAGGATGAATAAATTGGATTTTATAATAAAAAAACAAACAAAAACAAGAGTTTGTTATCTCTCCTCAATGAAGAAGAAATAAGTTTTTTAAAACCATTTTGAATTTTCTATTTCGAATACAAAAATACCCAATTCTGCATGTAAAAAGGAGTCCAGTTTGTACGTTTTCATGCAATATACAAATTACTATTTAAGTGTGGTATTTAAAGATGCAATCAAGCTCTTTATTCTTTTTAAATTGGCTGTACAATTTGTAATAAAAACAAATTCTGTGGAACTGTACATTGAGACAAGTTTTAAGCAACATCCTGTAGAATAATTAATGACAGTAGGATACGACCCGAGCGAAGACAGTTAAACAAATGTTATCAATTTTATAGAAGTTGAAAACGAGCTGTGGTTAGTAGTATCTTTATAGTGCTCCGGATGTAATACTAAGTACCTATTCGGTAGACTATTGTACACCAAGTGGCCAAACAAGTAAGGAATATTTACATTTGAAATTTAATGTGTTTGTTGATAGATTTGCATTATGGAATTTTAATGTAACTATAGTAACATTGGAAGTGAAAAAATAAACTTAATTTAAAATAATTTTCACGGTTTTTTTGGTTTTAAATTTTTTTCTCTCACTCTCTACGCCGTTGCCAGATTTTAAGTGTATTTCCGCAGCTCTCAGATTATGCATATTAAAGCGGTTTTATATTAAAATATATTTTTTCTAATTTTGACATATAAAGTGACACTTTTTAAAACTGATTGACATTATGAAACGTCTTACTTTTTGTAACTAGTTGCATAAAGTAAAATTTTATGCAATTGGTGACGAAAAATTTATTTCAAAATTAGTGACAAAAAGAACTATTCTATTTATTAAAGTGTTATAATACAAGTTAAAAACATAAATTATAAATTAATTAATTATTATAAATATTGATAACACAATTATTGCAATTATTCAAATTAATTCCCGACGACATATTTTTTTCATTGCTCGAACTTGCTGTTATTTGGGAAGCGGCGCACATTGCCTTAGATGTTTCACCAAATATTTCTTGCGCTATAAGTTTTTTATTATTCATGAAATTTTCAACATATCCCTCCGCAACAGAGGTAGATTTCCAACCTTCATGCCTCTTTAATTTTAAAATATCAACGCCACTGTCTGCTAGGAAAGTGGCAGAGCTTCTTCTGAAGCAGTGGCCAGTATATAGAACAGGATTTGAAAGACCAAGAAATTGTGCAATAACTTTTGGCAGACTGCTAGATGTGTTAATTCCCACAGGATTTCTGGTACATTTTCCATTCGCATATTTTACAAAAAATCTGTTGTGTTCAAGAACCTGGGGACGCAACTTAATATATTTTCCTAATATTTCAACAAGATTCGTATTTTCAATGTCTCCAGCACTAATTGCAAACTGCCGTATAACTTTTGTTTTTGAAGGTGGGATATCAACACGAAAATGGCTTCCTTCGTCTATAACATTTTCCACTGGAAGAAATGTTAATTCTGCTTTTCTGAATGCTCCTGCCATTCCAATTATCATTGCAACCTTAGCCATTAAGTATTCTTTGTCATCAGCTTCCACTAAAAATTTGGCAAAATCTTCTTTAATAAAAACTTTTGACTTTTTAGCACTGTACCCGTCCGCAAATTTGTATATTTTTTAATATCAATATTCCTTTTCAGATTTAGTTCAGACCTTAACATTAAGTAAAGTGTCCATAATGTGGAAACTTTCAGGTCTTTCTTACCCTCAAAATATGCAAGTAAAACTTTCTCATTAACATGTTTAATGTTCTTCTCATCACACCACGTAACAAATTTTTCGTATGCCAAATCATAAACTGCCTTTGACTTTTTGAAGATTACTGATAATAGAGCATTACCTGCTGCCTCTTCAATATCGCTTGTTAGCTCTTCAGAACTTGAATCACTCATTTTTTAAAAATAAAACTAAAAATATATCAATCTCGCTAAAAGCCTTCCGTTTAGACTTTTTTACAAAATGTCAAACTGACAACTAACATGAAGTAACAGCAACAAACTAAATCTTGTATGCAATACGTTACGAAATGAAATTTTGTGTAACTAGTGAGTTTTTGCGAAACTCACTTCGTTCGTTCCTCAAAAATCTCACGCGTTACGCAAAATTAGGCATTTCGTAACTGATGGCATAAATAGCTATTTTTTGTTTGAACTGCAGTCAGTATTTTTACAAATGCCGAATTGCAGTATAAAGTTTTGGCTTGCTGTTCAGTTACATAAAGCATATTATTATTATTTGTAAATTTTTTATTATTTTAATAAAATATACATGGTATACATACATACATACATACATACATACATACATACATACATACATA
>CAJUYG010001905.1:0-31516 GCA_910591675.1 Galerucella calmariensis | reverse complement strand
ATACATACATACATACATACATACATACATACATACATACATACATACATAATTGTTCTCCAAAGTATGTCTGGCAACCAATTGATTCACGCCACATGCTATGACACTCAAGCTTCAATTGCAACATTGCAAGTGATCGGTTGTCCTCCAGAATAGTATGGCCGACCTGTCAAAATCAGGTGTTCTGGAATGGTATAGGGCATCATAGGGCATGTCTACGTGACCTCACAAACTATTTTGACAACAGCCTAGTGGTAAAACAATAAACAAAGCGTTCAGAACACGTGGTACTTAATAGTGAGGTTATGATGATTTATAATGATAGATCGTGTTTGAGTTGAGTTAGTTTTGCTTAAATGTTTTTTTAAAGTTATTTTAATTGTTAAGCTTGCTTATTTAATAATATATAAATATAGGTTAATGGTTGTTTGTTGTTTGATAATTATTGATCGGGTTTATTGTTTATTGTTTTACCACCGGGGTATTGTCAAATGTCAACTCTCAACTGTCGTGGACATGTCCTATAGCTCTACATAGTCTGCTTTCTTGTCGCCCCATATAATTCTTCGGAACTCAGCGATGTCCAATGTAAACTCCCTTTAAGCTTTAAGTTTTGCTTCTTAGTTATCTCTGTTTGTTGAAGTTTGTTTTAATTAAAGTTAGTTATATATATATGAAACAATGATTCCGTTTTCCCAGAAATCTTTATTATTTCTAATTATGTTATGCCGCATAAAACGTAAATAAAAATAGTCTTACTATTAAATTTAAACTTGAAAATGTATATTGATTACATGTCCTGCTTGGATCCTATTCTCATGTGGTGCGCAGATAGTGCGCAGTACACTGTAAAAATCGATATACTTTTTATAACCACAAATATATTTCTCAAATTCGAAAGGTTAGTTCAGTGTATATAAATATATTTTTATTAGGATTTTAAGGAAGACCTGACCAACCATTTAAGGAACTATAAAACTATTTAATATGTATTTATAATTTAATTCTTATTACTTGGAAAAAACGTGAGTAAAAATGTTTTATTATGGTTTTTATTCATTTGTAAGAAACTGATTAGTTTCAATGACCATACAGAAAGTCCATCTTTTAATTGTACTGGACTTTATCTGCCGATATTTCAAGTGATATGGCAAGTGACAGACGCCTTGATGAATCTGGTGATAAAGATGCGTTCTTTGCACAATATGTGGTGCTTAATAGTTATTTTGGTGTTTTCTTTGACATTCTTTTAATTGCTTAGGTATTTTAAAGCCACATCTGACTGCTTATAATCAAAAAGATCATCCAAATAATTGGTTATCCTCAGGGCAACTGTCATTAGTGTTAACATTTTAGTAAACCATAAAACTTAACAATATTTTCTATGAATAGGTCTTTGCTTTCGAAGTAGCTGGTGTATCTCATAACCAATTATTATTTCTTTCGCTTCTCTGTTCCAGATGTAATCTAGCGTTATATTCATAGGAATAATGAGAAACTTAGTAGAATGCTTGGCAGTATTTGCAGTTCTAGAAGCGATCTATGTAAATGCTCGGGAACCACTTGATCCGGAACCAGCAGCTAGCGTCTGCGGATATAAAGTAAGTTTTTATAAAAAATGGTGTTCAAAATTTCAAATAAATGGTAAATATATACAAAATTGAGGTTATGTCGTGAACACTTTGTAAATTAATCAGCTAATTTGATAAATATGGTGAGGGAAACAGTTTAATGACTTCCTTAACGTCATTTTTAGTCATGTCATCCTATAAAAGATGGAGACTTCATCAACGTCCATATTGTTCCTCATACTCATGATGATGTTGGTTGGTTAAAAACAGTAGATCAGTACTATTATGGGAGTAAGTTAAAGCTATATATTCAGTAAATTAAAAGGAAACTAATTAATAATTATTTACAGGTAAAACTAATATTCAAAATGCCGGTGTTGAAAATATTTTGGATTCAGTTATGGATTCTTTGCGAAAAGATAAAAATAGAAGGTAAAAATTTGATCAAATAGGGTGATTATATCATAGATAATACTATTATTGTCTTGTCAACAAAAATACCAACAAAAACTTCTGTAGATCGATGGTATTTAAAATTCAATTATGGCTGTCACTAGCTCAAGGTCGAATTCTACTGAAGCGCTGATTTGGCGCCAAGCTTTTTCATACACCGGTAGATCCAGCAATCCACCAATTAGGCAATCCATCGATCTGTCAAAATAAATTCAATATGGCGGCGACGGTCAAACAAATAACAAAGTTGTGTTTGAGTGTTTGTTTATCTATTGGTTTTCTTTCTGTTTTTTGGCTGTAAATTGTGATTTTTGAATAGTAAAGTGTTTGTCTTGTGAAATGCATTCGATATGTATTGTGGTTGGTTGTGGAAGCCGTTCTAATCGTGATGAAGTTTCTATCGCGTTCCCGCAGAGACAAAACACTACAAAACACCTTTAAACCCCATAAAATAAAAAGCAAACCGTTTTATAACTATAACACTCTTCAACTTTTTGAAGATTAATGGCTACTGACACGCATAGGTCTGACACGTTATTGATTCCAATGTTTGACCGTCGCCGCCATATTGAAAAGATCACGTGGTCTGGATTGCCTAATAGCTTATAAAATGACAGCTTAACCTCAAAAAAGTAAAGTCATGAAGCGGTGATAACGAATTACTAAAGAAATATACGAATAAATAGAAAACACTAGTTCAGTCTAAGGTCAGTGTGGCCAACAAAAAGTGGTTTTTTCTGACAAGAATGACAGTTAAGGTCTACCCTCCAAAACATATTATTTGTGCATGTTTTTTATCGTTGCGAACCTTAGAACATAAAACAGACAGGAAGGAGTCTTGTCACTCATTAGCTGTATAAAAAAATGCGACGGAAGTCGCCATTTGCAACACCCTAATTATGACTCATTTGTGAAGTTGACGTTTACTGACGTAGATTGTAGGCACGTTTTTTTTACATTAATTATTCACCATTGGTTGAATGACGTCAGTCTCCGCTGCAACAACATGTTGGAGTCATCAGTGGCACATGAAAAAACGCAGTTGTTATTTAAATCATCTGACCACTGACAATCTATTTCTAAGTTGATTGTTGTTATTAGCAGTTCATCTGATAGTTCCATTGAAATGTTTTCAATTTCTGACGCTGTTAATAGCGCCGTCAATACCTTGTTACCACATTTTAAATTTATTCCTATTAATTCGTCCATAACTTTGACTGCTTCAAAAAATCGTTAGTTTTTTGAGGTTAAGCTGTCATTTTGTGAACCACCAAAGTTATCTACCACCTCGATACAACGGTGGAGTGGTTTGCAATTTTGGATGATTCAACAGTAATAAATGAACGCGTCATTTCTTCAATCTACAATCCACCAATGAATATAAAAACGCAGTTGGTCGATTGGTGGATCTACCGGTGAATAAAAGAACATGCCTTGTTTATGTAGTTTTTTGGTGAAAATAAGTTTAAACGGAAGTATTATCAGTAGTAATACCCCTAGGGTCTTGATAATACCGAGATAATTTTGTCATAGAGAATGCTGAAAGCGTGTTGCTCGATAATAGCCCAAGGCCGCAGGCCGAGGGCTATTATCTTTGAGCAACACGCTTGAAGGATTCTCTACGACAAAATTTTGAGTATTTATCAAGACCCGAGGAGTATTCGATGAGATAATTTTTTACTTTGTAGATATCAAAAAATTGATTGTCAATCTGACGCTTAATACTTTTCAATACAAACTTTATTAGTTTTAATCAAAAATTATTCATTTTTATTTAAAACTACAGTTGTAAAAAGTACAATTGGTAAATTAATTGACTCGTTAGATGAAATACCAAATCTTTCCGACATTTTTAATCCAGTTGTGAGTTTGACGTTTAATTAATTTTTAATAAAAAATAAACACCAAACTGAAAACACCACATGTAGGGTATTATCGCTGTAATACAGCGGTGATTGGATGAAATTTGACACATGACTTGAAATTAAGTAATTTGATTGGTTACTATATTCAGTAAAAAATTATCAGAAGTATTATTCTATATTCGTATTTTCATTGCTACTAGACAATATGGTTTGTATAGGACATTGGACAGCTTATAGTTTTATATTTAGTACATTTTAATAAGCTACAATTTCAAAATTCCACATATCCCATACCCTATACAAACAGTATGCCACTGTCAAAACGGAAACGACTATTCGCCATTTGGAACCTCCTATTTGGACACAAACTTATTTGGTAAATGCTCCTTTCTGTCTGTTTTATGTTCTAAGTTGCGAACATCTATATTGCTTTATTAAAATAATGAATACACCCCCCAAGCGTATATTTTGAAATTTAAAATGACACTTTAGCTGAATACTGCTGAATATTGCTGGGCCAATAATTCTAGGAGCTCTTGGCATGTCACCATTTCATTTCTGTTATCTGTCACCAGTTATGTCAGATGTCAGTGGAAAAAGTAATTAACTGACATTTGACATAACTAGTGACCGAATAACAGAAATGAAATGGTGACTTGACAAAAGTTCCTAGAATTATTGGCCACCGATATGTTGAGTATTCAGCTGAAAAGTCATTTTAAATTTCAAGATATACGCTTTGGGGGTGTATTCATTATTTTAATAAATTAATATAGATGTTCGCAATGATAAAAAACATGCAAAAATCTTATGTTTTAAATGGTAGACTTTAACTGTCATTCTTGTCAGAAAAAACTACTTTTGTTGGCCACACTGACCTTAGAATGTATCCAATGTCAGTTGTCAGGTATAATGATGAATGATGGAAACCATAACTGCGTTTTTTTTTGAACCTACCACTGATAACTCTAACATATCGGTGCAGTGGATACGGTCGTCAGTCAACCAATGGTGAATGAGTGATGTAAAAAAACATGTCTTGCCTACTTATTCATTGCGTGAAAATGTTTTCGACCACCAAAGAAAGCTCTAAATGCGGAAACAAAAAAGCTTATATCTAGAAAAATTTATTTTTCAATTTTTTTTAGATTCATTTATGTGGAAACTGCGTTCTTTTGGAAATGGTGGATAAAACAGCACGATATTGTGAAAGCACATGTGAGACAATTCGTTAATAACGGCCAATTGGAATTTATAAGCGGAGGATGGAGTATGAACGACGAAGCTGCTACGCATTATCACTCTATTATTGATCAGATGACTTGGGGATTACGGTAGGTTGTTGAAACTCAATTATAGGCCGACGCTGCACTCTGGTGCGATAATTACAGTGAAGCAGTATCGAGCGCGGTTAGTACTTGGAAGGGTGACCACTGTGGAAACACTGTGGTCCGTACAGCCAGCAGCGCAATAGCTTATCATAGCTCGCAGGCATTATACCAATGGATGTTGGTTTAGATAAAGATCCATACCACTGGCTGGAACACTAGTGGGTTCGGCAAAATTTCCGTCTAGGAGTAGTGCTCCAGGTGTCGGTGAATAGCATTAGTCTCAGAAAGAGACCGACGTTAAATAACAAACTTTTACTTTCACTGACTTCACTCTGCGATCTTCAGTAGTCAACATAGAGTAATAAATAAGAGAGATGTTAAACGTGTAGACGTGCGCGCGCTTTTTAAATTTGCAAGCTTCCAGCATACGCGTAATATTGTACAATATTTGCAATTGAATGATTTTGCACTTCAAATTTGTTTTTTAGTTTTTCAAGTCAAGGGAATTACAGTAGAATAGAAAACCCTTTGCAAGTGATAAAATGTTATTAATTCAACATCTTTCGTACAATGAAATATCCAAAATAACATACAAAAACAGTTAATACCTAAATCTGAATTGGGATGTAAATTGGCCTTAGTTTAGAAAGGAAGTGCAAACTTTGTCAATACCTAAAATTATTTTTAGGGAAGTGATCTCCACGCAAATAACGCCTTTCATTTTTAATAAGTAAGGTTCATTGTTTCAAACCATTTATGAATTTGTTTAATATCTAGATCAGGAAACTTAAAACTTCTTGAAGTATAATTTTTTAGTTAGTCAATTAACGTACCCCTTTAAACAATTTGGCATCTTGCACACACCTATATTACAGAGCAAGCACACAAATACAGTGTTCAAAGTATTAAAGCACTTTTTTCCACATGAGTACTAGGTAGATACCTACAATTACATCCTAAATTACATCAATATATATCTGGTACATACAAATTATTTTGGTTTGGGTCACAAATTTTTGGTAATCCTTCGTTCTTGTCTGCAAAAAAAACGATAAAATGAAAAATAATGCTATCATTATTTCACGAAAACCCAACCTCAAACGCTAGTCTCCATGCTCAAACGTTTAGGGTAAACTTACCTTTGATAAGTGATGATAAATGCTGTGATAATAGTATTTACCAATGATAAAGATAATTAACTTATCTTCAGAAAGGCCAATGAGTAGATCAAATAAAAATAAATTTGAAAATGATAATGACTAACCTCAAATTGAAATAATACTAAAAATGGAGACGAGAGCTTATTTTCCCGACATATTCCACCCATCACGTCAAATTTAGTAGTTGAGGTGCGCATGCGTCCAAGCATCCTTCAACCTTTTATTCGATGTGACTGAATGTGAGCTGATTTGCGCAGTTGGTAGGGTATTGAGCTTACAACTCAGAGGTCGTAAGTTCGAAGCCCGGTTAGGTGCTGGGTTTTTTTGTTTTTTTTTTTAGTTTTTTATTTCTTATTTTCTGATATTTCTATACATAGTGACACTTTGATCAACCGGGTTTAGGCCTGGGTTTTCTTGTTTTTTGTAGTTTTCTATTTCTTATTTTCTGATACTTACATATTTATTTCAATATTGTTATGTTACTACTAAATTTGGCAACGTTGGAATATGTCGGAAAATAAGCTCTCGTAAAATGGAGTTATGTGTCGAGGTAGGCGGGGTTTGTTAGTTCGGTTAGTTGCTGTAAAGCGCCATGCGCAGCTGGCTGCGCACAAACTTTGTTCCATTTCTTTCCGTATGATTTAAAACCTCTTTTATTTATTACTCTATGGTAGTCAATATAAAGCCAACAACTGATGAATTCAGCCGCTGTTTATTGCGTACGAGGGGTCGTTGCTTTCTCTCCCTACATTCGTCAAGCATCCTTCTGACAGTAATTTTTTCTCTTCGTGCTGGTTTTCACATAATTTTTGGTTGCAGTAAGTTAAATGATTCTTTTGGAGAATGTGGAAGGCCCAAAATGGGTTGGCAGATCGATCCATTTGGGCATAGTAGAGAAATGGCTTCGATTTTCGCTCAATTAGGATTTGACGGTTTGTTATTTGGACGAATGGATTATGAAGAAAAAAGCCAAAGGCTTGAGACTAAAACAGCTGAGATGGTTTGGAGGACAAGTCAAAATTTAGGTAATTTTCCTTCTAATTTAAAATTTTCACTATGAAAATTATTAAAAACATGTCATTTCAGGATCGAAATCTGACCTATTTACTGGAGCCATGTTTAATGTCTATTCGCCACCCAAAGGGTTTTGTTTTGATTTATTATGTTCAGATGAACCTATAATCGATGATAAAAAAAGCCCAGACTACAACGTTGATAAAAGAGTAAGAATTAGAAGTTTTTCTTAAATTTAAAACTCATCGTTTCAACTTAGTAACAGTAAAGTTCAATGAAATGAAACAAAGTAAAGAATATATCTAGGTAGAGTACGAGCAATATTTAGATGCTCCTTCTGCTATTAAAACATACCTAAAGCTATGCAGCATCGGTAAGGGGTGAGGAAACATAGCCGATATCTGTCATAAACGTACCAGTAGCGTACGGTATTTTATAAAAGTTTTAGAAACATTTTTCAATGATTTTGTATATAGTTCATTTACGATAAGTTTGCAATAACAGTTGGCATAAAATTATGTTGATAAGTAGTTTAATGTATGAGATTACATTCAACTCAAAAATAAGAGCAAAAATTATAAAGTTTTGATGAGTAAATACATAAATTCCAAGATGTCCAAGTTTGGATCCATAAGTTTAACTGAAAAATGTTATCTTCATGCACATGTTGAATTGCATTGTTATTGCAATATTAAGTAACAATGTATTTATTAAAACTATAAAATGCGAATGGAAACGGCAAACCAACACAAGAAATTTTGATAAAATTGTCTGATTTTGACAACATAAGTCTGGCAACCCCAGACACGGCAGCCAACTTTTGGACCGTAACTTTCCCCGTTATATGATTAATTATTCCATTTACACTTTGGATATTTAGATTTTGTTCAGTGGCAGCAATTGTTACTACAAATGTCAAAATTGCAAACTTATCGTAAATAAACTATACAGGGTGATTCATTAAGAATGTCCAATCTCTGAATTGTAGATTCTAGAACTCAAAATATGATGATTCTGTTCATCATGCCTTATGCAAATATTGCTAGTTTCCGAGATACGTGTTGCGGGTTGTGGGGTCAGTTTATACCCCACGCTTCAGCGTTCTTTGGCTAGCTCTGCCAATGCATCAGGTATATGTGGAGAAAAGTAGCAGTTGTATTCTGCCAGCTGCCCTATTGCCACTCCCACATAGCCGTTCTCGGAAGCTATTTCTTTGGCATCATAGTATTCATATTTCAATACGTCGCATTTCCTCTTCTGTCTCGGGGCTACATGGCATTTCTATACCGAGAAAATAACAACTCTGGCATTTGCGAACTAGATGGCTAAGTTTTGTGCCGTCTTGGACCGGTGGAGGATTATCTGTATGATGCCTATGTGGGGAACGCCAGCCATTCTGTAATACTTGTTGTCTTTCGCTTTCGCTTTTTTTCAGCCTTTAATCTGTTGTACTTATACCTTGAGCCACTCCAAAGTCTGTGGTTAGGGGTGTTCAAAGTTTAAATTTAAATTTTGATTTTCGCAATAATTTCTTATGTTTTCACAATTTCTCTTTGAAAATTGGCAATCTTACGTTTTTTGGCATGGGGAATCATAATTTGCACTCTAATTTAACATTGCTAATAGAGGGCGCTAGTTACACTTGTTTGTGATAATTAAATCAAAGTAAACTTTTTTTGGGCTAAACTTACAACTAAAATAATAAAAAAAATATTAAAAAGCGTTAGATTCTACAGAAAAAAGTTATCTTTTTTGATTCGTGTAACTCAATCGGTTATCGAGTTATTTGCTTCTGAAAAGTTCAATAAATTTTAATTTTTTCATAAAAAATTTTATTATTCCCTAAATATGTAACATTAACAAATTTGTAAGCAAGAAAAAACTTCAAAGCAAATGCTCAAAATGCCCACCATTTACTTCAATACACTTCATGATCCGCTTTCGTAAAGATCTCTTAATATCAAAAATATCAGATTTTCTGGATACAATTATTTTTACTGATGAGGCAACATTTACCAGACCAGGAATATTTAATTTTGAAAATAATCATTTGTGGGATTCTGAAAATCCACATGCTATGAGGGAAACACATTTTCAGCACGAGTTTAAGGTTAACATTTGGTGTGGTGTAATAAGTGGGTATTTAATAGGTCCTTTTGAACTACCAACCAATTTAAATGAGCCTCTTTAGATTTTCTTCAAGAAGATTTACACGAATTACTAGAGGATATACCTATCGCTTTAAGACAAAATATGTGGTTTTTGCACGACGGAGCACCACCACATTATTCTTTACAAGTTCGTCAATACTTAAACGAACAGTTTCCGCTTCGATGGATTGGTCGTGGAAGTGAGTTTGCTTGGCCACCAAGAGGCCCTGATTTCAATCCTTTGGATTTTTCAATTTGGTCGCAAATGAAGGCATTAGTTTACAAAGGAAAAATTACTTCTCTTCCACAACTGCGACGGAAAATAGAAGAAGCCGCGGATGTAATTAAAAATAATAGACAAGGATTATTTGATATTAAGAGATCTTTACGAAAGCGGATCATAAATTTTATTGAAGTAAATGGTAGGCATTTTGAGCATTTGCTTTGAAGTTTTTTATTTTTGTTTACAAATTTGTTATTGTTACATATTTAAGGAATAATAAAATTTTTTATGAAAAAATTAAAATCTATTGAACTTTTTAGAAGCAAATAACTCGATAACCGATTGAGTTACACGAACCAATGTATGTATGTGTGATTTTTGGAGTGACATTCACTGAGACCTAAAAGATCTATTGTGCCCCCTTACTTCTACTCAGTTTCTGAGGAGAGTCTCAGAAACTAGTAGTTCCTTTAGTCCTGTTTCCCGGAGGAATTTTAGGATGTCTGCAGGCTTCAACTTAGGCAAATGTTCCTCTTCTATCCAGTAATCTCCCAGGTGCTGTGCTCTAGGATTCTGGAGTGCTGTGCAGTTGGGAAGTATGTGGATGGAGGTTTCTTCTTCCATTCCACAAAATCTGCATTCTTCTTCCTCCACTATTTTGAGCTTTTTCAGGTGCCCATTCAGGCGACAATGTCCCGTTAGGATCCCTGTCAAAACTCTTAGCGCAGTTTTACTTTGACTTATGCATTCTTTTGATCTCAACAGGTTGTAGTCACCCAGAAGAGTCTTTGATTGTATAAGTCCTACTAGATCTTTCCAATGGTCAGATCTTCTCTTTTTCTCGGCTTCACTTATTTCTTCCAATAGTACATTGGGGCTGATTCCGCAAAAGGGTTCGGGCCCCAGAAAGGTATTTCAGTCCCCCTCTTTGCTAGTTCATCTACTATTTCATTTCCTTCTATTCCAGTGTGTCCTGGAATCCATAGTAAGGTGACTATGTTGTTCTCGTCTAGTTCATTGAGTTTGTCTAGGCATTCCCACACCATTTTGGAACTGATTACACAAGAGATCAGTGCCTTAATGGCTGCTTGACTATCCCACATTATGATAATCCTTTGTCTTCTGTATCCTTTATCAATATTGAATTGGGCGCACTTTCTTATGGCGTGGATTTCCGCTTGAAAGATACTTGTGGTTTTTCCCAAGCTTTCAGAGTGTTTGGTTCCTGGCCCGAACACTCCTATCCCAGTTCCTTCTATTGCTTTTGAGCCGTCTGTGTACCATTGAATGGCATTCTTTCCAAGTCTGGTAATGGTATTTGGATCCCATTCCTTCTTGTTGCTCATTTCCGTAACGTATTTCTTTGAAAAGTTATATTTTTTCATCATACCGTCTTGTGGCATGTCTCAGGTTGTCTGATTTCTATGAAGTGAGGAGGTGGTTTTTTTTAATGATTCCCTCTCTACTTAGTCTGTATCTTGTTCTTTCTGCAACACTTTCCACCACCATATGTAAAGGGGTGAGGTTGAGAATCACTTCCATGGCTGCCGTTGGGCATGTTCTCATTGCTCCTGTAATGCATATACAGGCTAGTCTTTGAATTTTGGAGAGGTTTTCTCTCGTCGTCAATAGGCTAGTTCTACTACACCAGGCAATGGCTCCATAAGTGATGATTGGTCTCACTATGGCAGTGTACATCCAGCTTAGGATTTTTGGGTTACAGCCCCAGTTTGCTCCTGCCAGATTTCCGCACACCATTATAGCCATTTTTGCCTTGTATGTAATCTCCTTTTCGTGTTTGTTCCACAGGAGTTTACTGTCTAAAGTTAAACCTAGATACTTGACTTCTTGTCTCCATTCAATCTCGTTCCCATCAAGTTTTATGGTTTTGAGGTTGAGTTTTCTTTTCTTAGTGAAGGCTATCAGGATGGTTTTAGTGGGGTTGCTGCTAAGTCCCACTTGCCTACACCAGCTATTTGTATAGTTCAGACCCTTTTGTACAATATCGCAAAGGGTGTTTTCGAATTTTCCCCTGGCTGTTATGACAATATCGTCGGCATATCCTTGGCAGGATATACCGAGATCCGTCAAACCACACAGGAGTTCGTCAACCGTCAGACTCCACATTAATGGGGATGCTACTCCTCCCTGTGGGCATCCTCTGGTAGTGCAGTGCAAATCAAAGAAGAGTAACTTTTTTTTGTAGAATTTAACGCTTTTTAATATTTTTTTATTATTTTAGTTGTAAGTTTAGCCCATTTAGCCCAAAAAAAGTTTACTTTGATTTAATTAACACAAACAAGTGTAACTAGCGCCCTCTATTAGCAATGTTAAATTAGAGTGCAAATTATGATTCCTTATGCCAAAAAACGTAAATTTGCCAATTTTCAATGAGAAATTGTGAAAACATAAAAAATTATTGCGAAAATCAAAATTTAAATTTAAACTTTGAACACCCCGTATCTCGGAAACTAGCTATATTTGCATAAGGCATGTTGAGCAGAACTATCATATTTTGAGGTCTAGAATCTACACTTCAGATTTTGGACATTCTTAATGAGTCACCCTGTATACACAAACTGATTCATGCTTTGCTTTAAAGGTAAGGTAGTTTTTAAAAAGCGGCCATCTTTAAAAACAACTTAAGCATATAATTTTTTATTCAAAACTTTATTAGGTTAACCAATTTCTCGCCTTCGTTGAGCTTCAACGCTTATACTATGACTCGAATAATATAATAGTAACCATGGGAGGAGATTTCAATTATCAAGACGCTGCAATTTGG
The DNA here is from genome assembly GCA_910591675.1 of Galerucella calmariensis. Taxonomy (NCBI): domain Eukaryota; kingdom Metazoa; phylum Arthropoda; class Insecta; order Coleoptera; family Chrysomelidae; genus Galerucella; species Galerucella calmariensis. The sequence goes on along the minus strand of CAJUYG010001905.1, from coordinate 18,964 downwards.
TTCAAAAATCTCGACAAATTGATAAGGTTTGTATTTTATTCATTTTTCTTTTCTCTTGCTTTAGGTTAACGAATTCTTTGAGGTGATAGATAATATAACCAAAGTGTATGATACTAACAATATTATTATTACTATGGGTGAAGATTTTAACTATCAAGATGCACACGTTTGGTTCAAAAATATTGACAAACTGATCGCGTAAGTAGATCGAATAAAACCACGGAATACTATAACAATCGGAAGCGTCTCTTGCCATAGAACAATAAGAACGCGCAGTTTTTGTGCGCATTGACAGTATGTCGAAAATAGATAGATATATAGATATTTCGTACTAGTGACAAGATACATTTCTAGAAAAAGATGTATACGTTGTATATACATGTCAAAATTTCTCTGTAAAAATGTAATATAAGCTATACTTTAAAATTTAAAAATTTAAACTGATAAAAACAGTTAAAATCCACAATGTTAAACGTTCTCACAATGTTAATATTCACTAAGCTATATTTAAAATAGTAACAAACATATTAAGGGGCATCTACCAAATTCGACCTTGCACAATTATGCTTTGTATATTTTTTTGTTTCCCTACGTCCTCACGTTTGAGTTCACATAACGGAAATTTTATTAGAAATATGAAAGCTCCGCAACATGTAGGTAGCCAAGCGGTCCAAGCGGATTTTGGTTCACGTACATCGTCAGTATTGAACTGGGAGACCGCCGAGACCGGCGAGCGTTGTATCAACAATGGAACGGCACGCGACTACCGAAGCAGAGAGACAATGTCAGTCATAGAAGGATAGAAAAGCGAGAGATGGATTTTTATCCGATATTTTAGTGGTAGCAACCGAATTTCAATAAGGAATTGTACGGTCATAGGTAATTTGAGGATTCTGAGATTTTTATATAGTATTCATAAAGCTTCAAATTAGACCCCTTATAAATTAGTTTTTCCATTCAATCCATATTTAATTCTTTACAAGGGCTTAAACTTTGCTTAATATGTGTATTTTTCATATTTTTTTCAACAAAATTTGGTTAGCATTTCAAAGTTTTTATTCAATGAGAACTCTAAGTTCAACATTAATCTACATGATATATTTTTTTCTTAATTTTCAATACATCCATTACTTCAAAATTCTTTGCCAAAAATACTTCGATATTTTGTCAAATCGCTGCCGATAGATTCCCCTTAAGAGTAAAAAACAAATGTATAACAAATGAACAAATATAAAAAGAAATATAAAAAGATATAAGTGGAACATTGAATCAAAAATTCAAAAATGTATTGCTATTTATATCGTCTATTGGGAAAAGTAGAATTCGATAGATGGCGCTCTGAAATGTCAATGTCATCTTAGCAACGAGTAAAACAAATCAGCTGCCGTATAAGCCCTTTGATATTTAAGTGGTTTTATTTTGCTGTTTTAGTTATTTTTAGTGTGTGTTTTGTAAAACTTTTGCTTTTTCTTTGATTGTGCTTTAGTATTATGTGTTGTTAAACTAAATTTTGACTCCTAATATTTTTATTTTTGGAGTAATAGGTATGGTTGATATTTGTGAAAAGTACAACAAGCGTTCAATTAACTGTTTAGTTTTAGGACTAACTTCGTGTTTTATTTTTGATACAATTATATCTACAAAAATTGCTGGGAAGGTAGGTTTGTATTGAGTAATATTTTTAATTTTTAATCCGACTTATTTCCTCTTTGATCTGCAATGAGAACTAAAATTAGAATAACATAACCTCTTCCATAATATTTCTGATTATATAATAATATTACCTCTGAAATGATGACAGTTGAGTTAAATAGAAAAACACAGATTTAAACTTGTCACTGACACAAAATTATACAAATAAAGTACGAATTCACGGTAATTACGTTGACTTGAATATAATACAAAAACAATGCAAAACGAATTATTTTACTCGTTGCATTAGTTACAATTTTCTCCGCCAGAGGTCTCATCGAATTCTACTCCTCCCAATACTATATGGTTCCGCAGATATGAGACACTTCTTTATAGTCTTTTCAAACTTATGTATGCATCTCGTAGTTCTTTAGGTAGTAGGCTAAACGTTAAGAAACATCTATATACAGTGTGTCGCATTTAAGATGAAGACACTCCCATATTTTCGCTGTTTGAAGAATTACAGATTCGGATTTTTGTAGAGTCATACAGATTGATGGGCCACATTTCTTGAAATAGTCAACTGAAATCTGAACTTTAAACTCAACCTACTACGATTTCACAAACAGGACCGCTTCTCGATATTTTGCTTCGCGTTAGAGATATCGAAAAATATTATTAAAAAAAGTTGTTCAGAATATTATGTTCACCCCACATACCAAATTTTATCACAAAATTCGCATTTTAATTTTTTCATTTTTTGGTCAAAGTATACAAAATAATTATTTATTTTGATAATTATTGTGTCGTGGAAATTAAAATCTTGACCCGGTGTCATGTGTTCAAATATTCTAGTAGAATAAACAGCACTTTCGAAGGAATATTGATCAAATTAATCAATATCTTGTAATAATAAATGTGGGTGGGCAAAAAAATTTAAAAATCAAAAATGCTAATTTTGTGATGAATTTCGGTATGTGGGGTTGAAATGATATTTTGAACAACTTTTTCCAATATATTTTTTTGATATTTTTTACGCGAAGCAAAATATCGAAAAGTGACCCCGTTTGTGAAATCGTAGTAGGCTGAGATTAAAGTTCAGATTTTAGTTGATTAACCTGAAAGATGTGGCCCATCAACATGTATGACTCTGCAAAAATTCAAATTTGTAATCTTTCAAACAACGAAAATATGGAGGTGTCTTCATCTTAAATGCGACACACTGTATAAGCAATCCTTTTCAAGTAATGATGTTTTATGGATAGGGTATCGAAAATATGTTTCTGTCTCGTATGATACTCATGTGTAATTGTATAATCTGAAAAATATTCCTATTTCTATACACATAACAAAGACACTCATAAATGTATATACCAGGTACTGTTAATAAATTCAAAAAATTAAAATATCCCCTACAGCTTACACGTAGTTTAAGGCCAGCCAAAATTCTAACTGCCCTTTTCTGTAATACAAAGACAGTTTGACTGTGTGAACCACCCCAAAAAACAATTCCATATGTCAACAATGAATATAAATTCCCATAATATGCTGTTATCAATGTATCTTTGGTAACTACTTTTTTTAATTCCTTTAAAGAATAACAATTTCTACTCAATCTACCACAGAGCAGCTGTACATGTTCCATCCAGTTCATGTGCTCATCTATTGTGACCCCTAGAAACTTAATTTCTGACGAAAATGTAGTTACATTATTGTTAATCTCATTATTATTAGGATATATAATTCCATTATGACTGTGTTTAAATAGAATGCATTCTGTCTTTTTGTTATTCATGATTAAAGAGTTCCCTTCAAACCATTCAGCCATTTTTAAAATTACGGATGTTGTCTTAGTTTTCATTTCATTTGATAATTATCTCCAACAATGAGTACATTTGTAGCATCAGCATAATTTGTTAGTATAGTTGTTATATCATTTAGATCATTTATGTAAAGTATGAACAGGATTGGACCAAGTACACTGCCCTGAGACACACCCAGTGTAACTTCTCTGGCATTAGAAGTATATTCAGAAGAGTTTGTTTTAATGCAGACTTTTTGAGAACGATTTGTTAAATAAGATTGAAACCAATCATAGCATCTACCCCGAATTCCCATTTTTTCCATTTTGTTAAGCAATAATTGATGATTCACACAGTCAAATGCCTTTGGTAGGTCCAAAAAAACTCCAAGGGCGAGACTACCATTATCAAGGGCATCTAGAATTCTCTCAATAAAACTGAAAGCAGCAGTTATAGTAGATTTTGCTTCTCGGTATCCATGTTGATTCGAAGCTATGATCTGGTTCTTATTTAAAAAATTAACTAATCTTTTTCTCATAGCAATTTCAAAAACTTTGGAAAAAGTAGAGAGGAGACTAATTGGTCTATAATTTTCCATTAATAAGGTATCTCCATTTTTAAGATGGGCTGTACAATTGCTACTTTCAGTCTAGATAGGAAAACTCCACTCGAGAATGATGAATTTACAACATGTGTCAGTGGTTCTAAAATAAATGTCGCTATTTTTTTTCAAGAAAATATTACTGATACCATCCTCACCACTGGAGCATTTATTTTCAAATCATTTATAATTTCTAGAATTTCAACATCATCATAGGATCACATTTAGACGTTGCCTAGATTGTTGTTTGTGTTCATGTCGTTAGGAAGTGTTAGGAAGCTATCCATGGAAGCTGCTTCCCGCTCTAATTTTGGGATCACAAATTGAAGTGTCATTTAAATTTCTGTCTGACATAGATCAAAAGAGCTGACGAAAAAGACCCTTCCGATTGTTATAGTATTCTGTGGTAAAACGATTTTGTATTGTCTAGTGCGATCCCGATGCGCCAGTGAGAACCGGTTCATGAAAGCTTCGTTCATAGAACAATCACAAACTGGGCAACACGTGCAGTGAACAAAAAACGTTCACGTAAAGGCTCTGCGCATGTGCTGCCCAGTTTCCAACCGTTTGTAATCGCTCAATGAACATGTTTTCTCCAGCAACGTTATCGCATAATGCATAATCTTATTTTTTTCGTACAGCGCATGACAGTCATCACATTTAAAGCCAATGACATAAGCTGTAGTTACCATTAAATCATATTGGATCAATTTAACATATCAATGATGATGTCTTACATAAAAAATGTCTCGAAACGTGTAATTAATATTTTCAGTTACGCTAACGCTAGACAAGCGGACGGCTCGAAATATAATTTACTGTATTCCACTCCCTCGTGTTACGTAAAAGCTATATACGATCAAACAAACGGTAAGAAGAGCTGGTTTAAGAAACAAGACGATTTCTTTCCATATGCTTCCGATCCACACGCCTTTTGGACCGGATATTTCACTTCCAGACCGACAATCAAAAGGTTCGAAAGAGAAGGTAACAACTTCTTACAAGTAAGTAAATTTTTATATGAGATAATTGGCCTGATTCTATAAGAAAGTGGTTAAAAGAGTGATTAGCATGCGTGCGATCAGTCTTTCCCTTGTGTTTCTTCCGGCAGTCAGTATGTCACGATCTAAAAATTCAATAATTTGCTTCATTCCAAAAAACATTTCAAACAGCTTATTTACGACGATGGGGAGTCATTGTTTCCTAGGTCGTTGTCATCATCATCATCATCTTCGTAGTCATCATCATATACTTTTCACTCACTATAATCACTTTGACAATGACAAGCAAGAGTGATTAAAGCACAACCACCAGAGAAACATGGTGGTTAAGACTAATCACATTTTGGAGGTTAGAATGGTTAAAAAGTTAAACACTTTGGTGTTATGGAATCGGAAATCCGATAAAGTGGTTACCTTAATTACTGACCTTGCTTTTTACCACTCAGTGTGGTTAAGTGGTGACCACTCCCTTATAGAATCAGGCCGATTGTTCTGCAAAATAATGACACATGTATATTGTATTTTTCTAGGTGTGTAAACAACTGTATGCTTTAGCTGACTTAGATCCAATTGATAGAGTAGATCTAAATGTCCTTCGCGAAGCAATGGGGGTAATGCAACACCATGATGCTATAACAGGTACTGAAAAGCAGCATGTCGCCAATGATTATGCAAGAATATTATCGGATGGATTCAAAGAATGCGAGTGGATCACTACTATGGCTTTGAGGTACAAAATAGCTTTTCAAAAACAAATTTTTCTTAGGGTTGGTGAAATTTAAATACATCTGGCAACGGTGAAATCGCAGTTAAGAAGAAGCCACTTGAAGTTGCAGTCGTATGCGCCATCTTGTTGTCAAAACAATCGCCGTATTGTAAAATTGACATTCGACTTCAAATCAGTAGCGTAACGTTAACACATTTTGTAGGTTAACACAAAATAACGATATTAAATAAGTATTTATCGCTTGTATAGTTCAAATAAAATATGTTTGGGAATTATTTGGAGCTTTTCGAGATTGTATGCATACAATGGACACTGGTATAGTCAAAAGCGCTCTTATCGTGCGGATTCAAAGGTCACTAGCCATATGTACAAAATCAGAAGACTCAGACGTTACCAAAATGTGAGATTACAAATATACCCGGATAAAATAATGATGGTTGGTGTTCCTTGCACACTGGTTGACGAATTTCCACTTTTTCATTCATTCTCGAAATAATCTATCAGATTAAGTACCATTTTTTTGCTTGAGGATACAAAATACCGGAAAATTGCTTCTTATTATTTATATTGCCACTTTGAATTGTCAAAGTGCCATAACTGACATTTAAATAAAAACTTCGCTGATGAAAGACTTTTTAGAATCGCTGAAAACTAAATACATATCCTTTTTTCTCCCGTCAAAATTACATAAGTCTGTTTTATTCATTTTACGGATTTTATTTGGAAGTTATGATTAGGCGCAATAAAAGAAAACAAAAACGAAGAGTATGTCTTTGTTGAATTGTATGACCCGCACGATAAGACTGCATTTGACTATATATGAAAATACTTGGTATCGTAAAAAATTTCAATAAGAAAATGGCTGTTGGCATGAAACATCATTTGTAACGCCAATGGCATAAAGCAGGTGACATAAATAATCAACATTGATTTTGATTTCTGCGCAAGACAGACGGCAAACTTCACGTGTCATCTTCTTGTGTGAAACGGAGTCTACAAGATTCCATTAAACAATTCCAATGTTGTCAGATTCTCAACTTGTATTTTTGTTTTCAGTAAAATAGTTGCACCTCAAGTGGAAAAGTCCGAAGGAACAGATCCAGTACCAGCAATTCCCTTCACTACATGTCCATTGGCTAACATAAGTCAATGCGCTTTTACAGAAACAAACAATAATTTCGTAGTGACAGTTTATAATCCTTTAAGTAGATCTGTGACCAAATTCATTCGAATACCAATCACTGGTGATAAATATACTGTATTGGATCCAAAAGGTAATGTTAATCAAGCCGGACCAAAAATGCTTTACCTCAATTGTATGTCTTTTTGTAGGCACAGGCTTAGACACTCAAATAATTCCAATTTCCCAGGCAATCCTTAACATACCGGGTAGGAAAAGTCTGGCAGTAAATGAGTTGATATTCCAAGCTGTAGATATACCACCTCTTGGGTTCAAGTCATATTTTGTACAAAGAATTGACAGCAATGAAATACCAAAAGTACAACCTATTAAAAATGATAAATCAGGGGTGAGTTTATGTATTCAAACCAGAGTTTTCTAACCTAAAAAAGTAACAAGATGTAAGGTGGTAATAGGGCACGTCCTAGTGACGTCACAAACTATTTTGACAACAGCCTGGTGGTAAAACAATAAACAAAGCGTTCAGAACACGTGGTATTTAATAGTGAGGTTATGCTGATTTATAATGATAGATCGTGTTTGAGTTTAGTTGGTTTTGCTTAAACGTTTTCTTAAAGTTATTTTAATTGTTGAGCCTGCATATTAATAACATATAATATAGGTCAATAGTTTTTTATTTTTTATTTTACCGCATCAACCTCTAGGGTTATGAGAGGGGACAAAGTGTGACTACATGAAAAAACACAATAGTTCTTATATTTTAAAATAGAGATTGGAGTCTTCCAGAAATTTGAGCACTTTTTCACAGTTTTCACTTAAGCGCGTTTCATATTAGGTAAGATGTTGTTAAAGGTTCTTCTAACACTTAAACTTGCACAATCCAACAGTATATGTTTTATGGTTAGAGGCACATAACATATTAAGCACCTGCTTTGGTGGTTCTTCATTGAATAAATGCTGGTGTGTGATGGCTGAATGTCCTATTCTTAACCTGTTTAAAACAACCTGGTCTTTTCTGTTCTGTGGAAGTGTCAATCTGGATTTTACCGATGGCATGATTTCTTCAAGTGGCGAATTGGTTTCTTCCCATCTTTTTGTCAGATATTCCATACAAAATCCTTTATAACGGATTTGAAATCGAAAACTGGAATTTTTTCAAAATATGGTAGATTTTCGCTGCTTACAGAATGTCGTGCAATTTCATCGACTTTTTCATTGGATGGTATGCCTACATGAGAAGGAAACCACTGGAACTCTACTTTAACGTGTGTTTTCTGGAGTCTGTGAAGTTCTTCTTCGATATTTAATAGTTGTTTGTTGTTTGATAATTATTGATCGTGTTCATTCTTTATTGTTTTACCACCGGGGTATTGTCAACTGTCAACTGTCGTGGACATGCCCTATGGAACAAAAATTTTAGGAAGCAGAGTTCGACATCGATCCTAGCACAGGCTTAATCACCCAAATAACAACTAACGGTAGAACTGTAGATTTTGCTCAAGAATTCCTCTATTACAAAGGATTTGTCGGAGACAACGTTAAATTTATAAATAGATCTTCAGGAGCGTATATATTCAGACCGTACGGCAGCACTTTCAAAGTAGCTACAAGAGCGGAGTTTAAAGTATATAAAGGACCTCTTGTGTCTGAAGTTCATCAAAAATTTAACGACTGGATAAGCCAAATCATTAGAGTGTACGAAGGGGAAAATTTCATCGAATTCGATTGGCTGGTGGGACCCATACCGATTGAGTAAGTAAAATCCGGCTCGAAGGACCAAGTAAATTTATATAAATATAAATATTGTAGTGACGCGCATGGTAAAGAGATAATCACGAGGTATAAAACTTCGATAAAATCAAATTCGACATTCTACACGGATTCGAATGGTCGTGAGACGATAATGAGGATCAGGAATTTCAGACCGACGTGGAATTTAAGATTACGAGAAGAAGTATCAGGTAATTATTATCCAGTAACTACAAAGATATCGATCAAAGACGAAGACTTGCAAGTTGGAATATTGACCGACAGAGCAGAAGGTGGTAGTAGTTTAAAAGATGGAGAAATTGAACTTATGGTCAGTTTTTTTTCCATTATTTGTTGGATGAATTTTAAGTATACTGCTTTTAGATTCACAGAAACTGTTTACATGACGACGCTTTCGGTGTGGGTGAAGCTTTAAATGAAACCGCATTTGGTAAAGGTTTAGTTGCCAGAGGTACTCACTATGTTACTTTGGGAAGTGTTAATAAAAATTCAGATGGTAAGTTTCTTCTATAAAACGTTTATAAATAATCTAGACTACGCCTATGCCTGAATCTGACACCAAGATGGTAGGTAATCTCCTGAGCATCGGTGACAGGAAGAAACTGGGGCTGTAACCCAAAAATCCTAAGCTGGATGTACACTGCCATAGTGAAACCAATCATCACTTATGGAGCCATTGCGTGGAATAGTAGAACTAGCCTATTGACGACGAGAGCTAACGCTAACCTCTCCAAAATTCAAAGACTAGCCTGTATATGCATCACAGGAGCAATGAGAACATGCCCAACGGCAGCTATGGAAGTGATTCTCAACCTCGCCCCTCTACATATGGTGGTGGGAAGCGTTGCAGAAAGAACAAGATACAGACTAAGTAGAGAGGGAATCATTAAAAAAAACCACCTCCTCACTTCTTAGAAATCAGACAACCTGGGACATGCCACAAGACGGTAAGACAAAAAAGTATAACTTTTTAAAGAAATTCGTTACGGAATTAAGCAACAAGAAGGAATGGGATCCAAATACCATTACCTGATTTGAAAAGAATGCCATTCAATGGTACACAGACGGCTCAAAAGCAATAGAAGGAACTGGGATAGGAGTGTTCGGGCCAGGAACCAAACACTCTGAAAGCTTGGGAAAAACCACAAGTATCTTTCAAGAGGAAATCCAGGCCATAAGAAAGTGCGCCCAGTACAATATTGATGAAGGATACAGAAGACAAAGGATTATCATAATGTCGGATAGTCAAGCAGCCATTGAAGCACTGAGCTCTTGTGTAATCAGTTCCAAAATGGTGTGGGAATGCCTACACAAACTCAATGAACTAGGGGAGAACAATATAGTCACCTTACTATGGATTCCAGGACACACTGGAATAGAAGGAACTGAAATAGCAGATGAACTAGCGAAGTGGGGGACTGAAATACCTTTCTGGGGGCCTGAACCCTTTTGCGGAATCAGCCCCGATGTAATATTGGAAAAAATAGGTAAAGCCGAGAAAAAGAGAAGATTGGAAAGATCTAGTGGGGCTTATACAATCAAAGACGATTCTGGGTGACCACAAACTGTTGAGATCAAATGAATGCATAAGTCAAAGTAAAACTGCGCTAAGAGTTTTAATAGGGATCCTAACGGGACATTGTCGCCTAAATGGGCACCTGAAAAAGCTCAAAATAGTTGAGGAAGAAGAATGTAGATTCTGTGGCATGGAAGAAGAAACCTCCATCCACATACTTTCCAACTGCACAGCACTTCAGAATCCTAGAGCACAGCACCTGGGAGATTACTGGATAGAGGAGGAACATTCACCTAAGCTGAAGCCTGCAGACATCCTAAAATTCCTCCGGGAAATAGGACTAAGGGAACTACTAGTTTCTGAGACTCTCCTTAGAAACTGAGTAGAAGTAAGGGGGCACAATAGATCTTTTAGGTCTCAGTGAATGTCACTCCAAAATATATACATACATCGGTGGCTCAGTTCGATTCTTGACAGATGCTTCAAAGTTCTTGTTGTTTTTTAGGAAAATCAGCAGCTGCTCAAGAAAGAAAATTAGTCCAAGAAAAATTATTATCGACATGGACGTTTGTCTCTGGTACGGAAAATTTGTCTTTCGAACAATATAAATCGAAATATATTATGGAGGTAAGGATCAAATAGGTATTTTTTCCAAAAAAAATTAGTATTTTTTTGTTTTCAGTTTGCCGGACTAAAACGCGGTTTGCCCGACAATGTACAAATTTTGACCCTCGAACCTTGGAAAGCAGACACATTTTTATTAAGACTGGAACACGTTATCGAAATAAATGAAGATACAAATTTGTCAGCACCAGTAACAGTCGATTTGAAAGTAAGAATTAACACGTTTCTGACCCATTGGACTAGACCATCAATCAGTTTTTCTTTCATTGTAGGACTTATTTGAACCTTTCGAAATATCAAATTTACAAGAAACTACTCTTGGTGCTAACCAATGGCTAGCCGATAACCACCGACTCCAATTTAACGTTAGTTCAAATCTCGAAGATTTGTGGGAAAATGAACAAGTTTCTCATTATCAAAAATGGGCACAAAACAAATGGAAAGCGAATGTGAAGGAACGAATTATCGATAAACAAACTAATCTAGTAGATGACGTGGATAATTTGAAAATTTTATTGAATCCTATGCAAATACGTACTTTTATTTTGAATGTTACCAGATAATTGGACTGAATAAAATCGTTTATGGGGACTTTTTGTTGAATTTTAACCACGCGACCAGATTTATCGCTAAGAATCGCCAACAAGCGACTGCATGAAAGCGATTTTTATTTGATTTGACATTGGTACTATGTAAACAGTTCCATTGGAAAAAAACAGTTAGACTACATGAGTTAAATGAATAGACTTAATGATAACCACGTGGGAACACTTTAGAGACCATCACATTCACATTTATAAGTACCTATACGTATGCGTAGGCGTCACTTTTGTGGTGTGACTCTCTGAGTTGTGGTCAAAGGTTATACTTGGGACGAGAGCCTATTTTCCCGACATATTCCAACGTTTCCAAATTTAGTAGTAACATAACAATATTGGAATAAATATGTAAATATCAGAAAATAAGAAATATAAAACTAAAAAAAAGGTAGAACGTGTCGCGGGACACACGGTAGGAACTTTAGTTCCTTTTAAGCAAAAATTATGAAATAGCTCTGACGTTATAGATAAACAATTTGCATATTCCTCGGTGGTCTAGTAGTAAGCAAACTAGACTCTCACGCGATAGACCCGGGTTCGATTCCCCGTGAAGAATATATTTTTTTATTGTTAATTTTATTTTTAAATAATTATTCTGCTTGATATTAATAGCTACAGCAGGTAGACGTTTGAAATATTTAGCAGAATATTCATTATTATAGATAATGGTACGGTACCCTTCATGAGAAAGTCCGACCGGCAGCATCTACTTATAACAGCATCGTATATTTAAAAAGGGAAACCGTAGCATTATACAAATTGAACATTCAAGAACTGTACGTTTACCACAAAAAAATTAGTGGCAACATAAAATTGAATTGTTAAATTTTCAATTTGAAATTATATTACAGTTTATAAAAATTTTTATTTTCTAGATTTTTTTTGAGTGGGACGTAGAAAAAATATGCTGTTCGACTCGTGTGGATTGTCCATATCGCACTTGAACGATTGAGCACTCCGCCTACGGCGTCGTGTTCAAACTTCGTCCTCGTGCGATATGACCATCATATCCACACTAGTTGCACAAACTACTATTTCTATCAAAATATGCCCTTTTACATTTAAAAACAACCTGCCAAATCTCAAATCAATTTATCCATCCATTTTAAAGTTATCGAATCAAAACTTCAACACCCTGTATTTCGAAAAGTAAATGTGCTAGATCCCTTAATCCTCATATCATTTTGTCCAATTTTACGAGAGGAATCTACATGCAAACGTTGTAATTACCCTTAACGTTCGAGATGCTTATACCATTTTTTGCGCGATCGTATTGAAATAAATTCCGAATAAAATAATTTAAATTCCTTCGAAATGAAAGAAATGTCAAAAGTGACATTTATACTTCTCGATCATTTTAAAATATATTTTGCATTTTGGTGAAACTGTTTTTATTATTATTACTATTATTATTACTTTTCTGAACGGTAAGTAAATCACTTACCGACGTGTTAAACTTAGAAACCAGTAAACACAACCTACCGTCCTGACAACTGATGTTGCAAATAAACAAAAAAGATCAATCGCGAAAAAAAATTATGGCAATAATAGTAAAAATTTATCCGAACAAATTCAAGTAGATCACCAGCACTGCGAATACCAGCTTTGCATAAATGTTTAATATAGCATCGGTGGTTCAGTGGTAAAATGCTCGCCTTCCACGCGGGCGACCCGGGTTCGATTCCCGGCCGAAGCATATGAATCGCTGCTTCGTAAACGAGAGAGAGACTCAGGAGAGAGCACACGCACGCAAGCAAGGCACATAACGAAGCAACGTAACATAACGTAAAGTAACGTAGCGTAACGGTCAGATCTTTTGCGTCGTGACCCCCGGTCGCTCAAACATAACCTAACGTAAAGAACTAAAGTTCCAAAAACAAGAAAACCCAGGCCCAAACCCGGTTGATCAAACTGTAACTATGTATAGAAATATCAGAAAATAAGAAATAAAAAACTAAAGAAAAAACGAAAAAACCCAGCACCTAACCCGGTTTCGAATCTAAGACCTCTGAGTTGTAAGCTCAATACCCTACCAACTGCGCTAATCAGCTCACACTCAGTCACATCGAATAGAAGGTTAAAGGCTGCTTGGACGCATGCGCACCTCAACTACTAAATTTGACGTGGTGGGTGGAATATGTCGGGAAAATAGGCTCTCGTATACTTGGGTGGATTGCTGGGACTCTGCTCACTCTATAATTCTACCGGTCGCTTTTTAGAGTAGATAAATATTATTTCAGTCGACAGCAGTCAAAAATCTCACTCTGTACTCTGTCGACAGCTCTTCTTTCATTTCTGACATTACCATCGGTTTGGTTATGAACAATACCAATAACCAACTGTATAATTATTATTTGACGAATAGTATATTCATACCTCTTTTCAAGCATCCATTTTTATATAGACGCCGCTGCCATTAGTTTTTTCCAACTGAAATAACAACCATCCTCTCAGAATATTTTCATTTGGATCTTTTGCATCTTCTGGTGAATAAAAATATTATATCGATGGATAGTTAAGAGACGGCTGTGAAAAAGTACTGTCACCTTCTGTTATTGTTCTCATCCTTTAATATAATCGTTCAGCTATACTCCTGAACAATATCAAAATCACAACAACAGAAAGCATTTTATGCTCGTCGATCTGTGGCTTTCAGAAAACATTTCCACCAAATCCCCGAAATTTGATTTATCTGATGCAGTGCGATTGCCAAATGAATGTGTACATGGAAGGCGAAGTCGGAAATAGACCAGTAAATAGTACCAGAAGGAGAACATTATTGTTTTTTTCATAGTAGAGTCGAATAGAGTTGATAGTGAAATTCTATAATGTGCAGAGTCTCAGCCATGGAGACTATCTAGTCTCCATGGTCTCAGCACTGGCGTTTCGCATTCCGCGAATTTTGTGTATCGTGTCATTCGCTGACATCTGACACACAGCTGTGCTGTGATCTGACATTCGCTGTGTCACGAGACGAGAGCTTACTTATTTTTTTGTCTATGAGAGCTTATTTTCCCGATATATTCCAACGTTGCCAAATTTAGTAGTAACATAACAATATTGAAATAAATATGTAAATATCAGACAATAAGAAATATAAAACTAAAAAAAAAACAAGAAAACCCAGGCTCAAACCCGGTTGGTCAAAGTGTAACTATGTATAGAAATATCAAAAAATAAGAAATAAAAAACTAAAAAAAAGGTAGAACGTGTCGCGGGACACACGGTAGGAACTTTAGTTCCTTTTAAGCAAAAGTTATGTAATACATCTGACGTTATAGATAAACAATTTGCATATTCTTTGGTGGTTGAGTAGTAAGCACACCAGACTCTCACGCGGTAGACCCGGGTTCGATTCCCCGCGAGGAATTTTTTTTATTGATAATTTTATTTTTAAATAATCATTCTGCTTGATATTAATAACGACAACAGGTAGACGTTTGAAATATTTAGCAGAATATTCATTATTATAGATAATGGTACGGTACCCTCCATGAGGGAGTCCGACTGGCAACATCTACTTATAACAGCATCGTATATTTAAAAAAGGAAACCGTAGCATTATACAAATTGGACATTCATTTACCACAAAATTAGTGGAAACATAAAATTGAATTGTTAAATTTTTAGTTTGAAGTTATATTACAGTTTATAGAAATTTTTATTTTCTAGATTTTTTCCTAAGTGGGTCGTAGAAAAAATATGCTGCTCGACTCGTGTGGATTGTCCATATCGCACTTGAACGATTGAGCACTCCGCCTACTGCGTCGTGCTTCATCTTCGTCCTCGTGCGATATGGCCATCATATCCACACTAGTTGCACAAACTACAATTTCTTCCAAAATATGCCCTTTTACATTTAAAAACTACCTGCCAAATGTCAAATCAATTAATCCATCCATTTTAAAGTTATCGAATTAAAACATTCAAGTTTTCAAAATTTCAACACCCTGTATTTCGAAAAGCAGCTAGACCCCTTAATGGCGCAAACAAAATTATGGAAATAACAGTAAAAATTTATCCGAACAAATTCAAGTAGATCACTAGCACTGCGAATACCAGCTTTGCATAGAATTTCAATGTAGCATCGGTGGTTCAGTGGTTAGAATGCTCGCATTGCACGCGGGCGGCCCGGGTTCGAATCCGGGCATGAGCATATTTATTATTATGAATCGCTGCTTCGCACGCAAAAGCAAGGCACATAACGAAGCAATGTAACATAACGCAGCGTAACGTAACGCGTAACGGTCAGATCTTTTGCGTCGCGACCCCTGGTCGCTCAAACATAACCTGGCGTAAAGAACTAAAGTTCCAAAAACAAAAAACCCAACACCTAACCGGTTTCGAACCTACGACCTCTGAGTTCTATGCTCAATACCCTTTCAACTGCGCTGGTTAAAGGCTGCTTGGACGCATGCGCACCTCAACTACTAAATTTGACGTGGGAACGGTACTATCATTATCCTTTTCTAATGTGTTCTTTCTTTTATACTCGAAGACAAAAGTTTGAACCGACCTGTCGCGAAAGCGTTACGGTCCCGAAAAATTGTGTAACGTTGAGTCAACGGTACTTGGCAGCAAAACGCTTAGTGTTACAGTGTGCATGTGCATAGAATTGCATAGAATATAGATTGATATAGATCATAGATCATAGCATGATCATAGATAACGTGCATAGGTCATAGCATGATCATAGATAACGTGCATAGATCATAGCATGATCATAGATAACGTGTATAGATCACAGATAACATAGATAGCAAGCAGTAGGCGAGGTTGTTAAATTCTAACATCCTTGAGCAGTAGGCATGTTTTGTCTATGGTGGCAGGTGCAGACCTTGTGCAGATGGCATGTCAGCGTGGTATTGGTCTGTGGTCAGTGCTGGGACTGGGACTGGGACAGTGCTGTTTGTACAGTGTACACTATAGAATTCAGCACATGTGACATTTGTCAAGTTTTTTATGGTAGTTATGTAAATTTGTAGATGATTTATAGATAATTATTAATTCTGCTGTCGATGGTATATTTTTAAACTGTTTGATTGCTACACTCATGCTACACTTGCTTTAAACACGTCAGTCTATGAGTGTAATGAACGCACCAAATGAACGGTCTGTCAACATCAAGAATGACATCAGCTGTTAAATATTAAATTAATCCAAATAGTACTAATAAAAGGTTTAGAGCCATTTAACAGTAAAAATGGAAGGAAACAAAGATGAAGCACTACGTTGTATTGAATTAGCTGAAAAATTCATCAAGGAAAAAAGCAGAGAGAAGGCTGAAAAATATTTGATGAAAGCTGAGAAATTGTTTCCTACCCATAAAGCAAAAGGTATTTATTGTTGAAAATGTTTGCGTTATTTTGTGAGAACAATTGAAAAAAACCTTGGCAATGAGTTTCTTTAAATTTCAACATGAGGTTATACTGGGCTTAAATTATCTAAAACACATTGATTTTTATCTAAAAATAGGACTAAAGAGGAAACCAGTATTTAAACCAATTAGATCTTTGTAATTTTTAGATCTGTTGATACAAATAAACCTGATGGCTCCAAGTAATACCGAAAGTACTCAACCAAGAAAAAGAACAACCGCACAGAAAACAGTAGAAACAGAAAGCAAAACTCCCGATTACACCCCAGAACAGGAAGAAGCAGTTAAAAGAATTAAAAAATGTAAAGACTACTATGAAATTTTAGGAATTAGCAAAGATGCTTCTGATTCAGAAATAAAAAAAGCTTATAAAAAGCTGGCACTACAAATGCATCCTGATAAAAACAAGTGTCCTGGAGCATCTGAAGCTTTTAAAGCTGTTGGCAAGTACCAAATTTTATCATTATCATTAGAAATATACAAACTTAATAAATTCATTTAATTCTTTAGGTAACGCAGTTGCTGTTCTAACTGATTCTGAAAAAAGAAAACAATATGATTTGTATGGATCGGAAGAAGACCGAGTATCTTCACACTCACACCATCACACATATACAAGAGGTTTTGAATCTGATGCATCAGCAGAAGAACTGTTCAATATGTTCTTCGGTGGCGGCTTCAGTGGTTCAAACGTTTACGTTCGCAGAGGAGGCAGATGGCAAAGACAAACTGCTTCAAGTCAGTCACATCACGAACATCAAACACATCATAGAGAGGTAACAAGTATTTATATAAAGTTTAAATTTGATCTAATAATTTTTTTTTATTCTTAGCAACAAAGTGGTTATACTGCTTTCATTCAACTATTACCAATTTTGTTGGCAATATTATTGTCAATGGCTTCTAGTTTGTTTATTTCTGATCCGGCATATAGCTTACAAGCCAGCTCGTAAGTACTTTTTCTTTTTTTTACTGTATATTATTGTTATAATTGGACCTTTTTGTTTTTTAGGAAATATCCCATATTGCGTAAAACATACAATCTGAACATACCATATTATGTAAAGGATAATTTCCATCTGGAATATCAAGGTTCTGTCAAACGATTGGAGATGTCAGTGGAAGAAGATTATATACAGACGCTAAAACACGCCTGCTACAGGGAAAAAAGCTACAGTAAATGCATTTTGTATATATTTTATGACATATGGGCAAGAATTATTCGTTTCGTTCAAAATATTATCGAGAACATCAGAGTTAACGAATATGATTGTTGTTGAAAATGGATGAACTGACTATTATTTTTCTGTGATTCAATCAACTGTGATATTTTGATAATACAGTAATTTGAACGTAATGAATTTTTCTTTTATTTTGTTGCACACGACTTGTGTGTTATTTGCGAATATTTTTCTAAATAGTGCCTATACAAAGAGTATCTAGTGGAGATGATAAATTTCGGTGGTAATTGTTTATTTAGTTGGAAAATTTGAGTACATACATCTAACATTCTTGGGAGGCTAAAGCTCATGTACAGGGTGTACCAAATTGGTGTGTTTTGCAGGATATCTTGTAAACTAGAAGAGATAGAAGAAAATCAGTTAAGATGTTATGACTTCTTTTTTTGTTGAAGTATCAATTTTTGGGCCGAGATGGGAAACTCATGTTCGACTGGGTCCTTAACCAGTACCCAGACAGTGTTGGACTCATCCCCTACCAACCAAATCCACCTCAAACTCGCCGTTACTCCCGCCTTGGAATCACTACCCTATTATACTTCAAGACGGGCGGCGGTCCCTCACACACTCTCCGTCATCTTCTCCCTTCTATCACTCCTAGTCACATGCCATGTCAAGTCCTTCTCTTTCCCCAATCATGCTCTCTACTACGCCACTTATCTCCATCCATTCCTCCTCACCCCTCAACATAATCTCCACCATATTTTCCCAATACACCGACTCTCCCAGTTTATTTTCTAACTTCTTCAAAACTTCCTCGTTCTTCCAACATCTAAACACTTCACATTTCTTGCACACTCCAGTTTCTCTTTTACCAATCTTGTGATAACCAACTCTCGACCTGTGAGCACCTGCGTCAAGAAGTAGTTCACCTCCCCGAATTTTCGGTCAACCCAATTTCACCGGCTCCCAAACGCGCCCCTATACTTATCCCAC
>CAJUYG010001904.1:29646-47408 GCA_910591675.1 Galerucella calmariensis | reverse complement strand
CCTGAAGGAGTTTCAGGGGGTTGAAGAGTTCCATTCTTGCTTTCTTTTAGTATTCTATAAATTGTTGATTTAGCAACACACAACATAGCAGCCGTTAATTCCACAATATCATCAACACTTGCACTTGGATCCTTGTTTTTCAATGATATATAACAATTCAATATCAGAGTTTTTTCATTTAAAGATAATGGACCTGTTTTTGGTCGTTTAGCTGGTCCTTGGCTTATCGACATTGTTTGGTACTTGCACAATTAACATTCAACAAATGTTTTAAATATATTCCAACTGTTTACAATATTATGAAAACCATACAACTTCATACAACTTTACTCAAAGAACTAATACTAAGTACTGATTTAATGTACCTACTTTCTTTTAAAATAATATTCCCGATAATGTTTCTATGAAAACTGGGTTGTTCAATACAAAATGTACCTTACGGTATACCCTCTTAAAATATATTTTGGTACGTCTATGAAATTGCTTTATTATTGTAGTCCTTGTGAGTTCTTATTATTTAAATAAAATATATATTGCATTGACATTGTTCTACAAAGTCAAGAAAGCGACAATGAGTTGAATTGAGAGAATGAATCGGAATCGAGCATTATACCTATATAATCTCCTTTACTTTAATTGCTTCCATTCGACGAAAATTCGGCAACAAAATCAAATCTCGTTAATTACAGTGGGATTATAAAGAGATTTCGTACTCTTTCATGGTGACTCGGATATCTATTGATGATACCGTGGAAAGGAACGATATTTTAGTAATGCTCTTCGGCGTCATAAAAATTGATACCGTCAAAATAAAAGATATATCGATTGCTTGTTACTTCCTTTTTATATCTTCACTTTTAGTTGGTATAGTCAAAACGCTCTTATCGTGCGGATTCAAAGGTCACTAACCATATGTATCAAATCAGAAGACGCAGAGGTTACCAAAATGTGAGATTACAAATATACCCGGATTAAATAATGTTGGTTGATGTTTTCTGCACACTGGTTGACGAATTTCCACTTTTTCATTCATTCTCGAAATAATCTATCAGATTAAGTACCATTTTTTTTGCTTCAGGATGCAAAATAGCGGAAATTTGCTTCTTATTATTTATATTGTCACTTTGAATTGTCAAAGTGACATAACTGACATTTAAATAAAAACTTTGGGTGAAAGACTTTTCAGAATCGCTGAAAACTAAATACATATCCTTTTTTCTCCCGTCAAAATTGCATAAGTCTGTCTTATTCATCTTACGGATTTTATTTGAAAGTTATGATTAAACGCAATAAAAGAAAACAAAAACGGTGAGTGTGACCATTGACTAATAAATAGTCAATAATTAGTCAATGGTCTGACTTTGTTAAATCGTATCATCCGCATGATAAGACTGCATTTGACTATAACAGGTCGGAAATTTTCATATAGTTCATATAATAGCCTTCTTGGTGTGCGTCATCATTTGTGACGGATATCCGGGTTTTGTGTATGTCGTTTATTTTATTTGCTATTTTGACATATAGCTAACCTTAAATTTGATCAATTAAATCATCAGTATCGTATTCAGCCAAATTTAATAATAATAATAATTTTATTCACAAAGTATATAAGTAATTACAAATATGTTTGGTTAGTGAATAAACAACCCGAAGGTCTCCGATAGGTGTACATACACGTTTCGGCAAAATACATATAAATAAAAACAACAGTAATTAATTTAATAATGTTAGATATGTTATTACAGCTCTGATAACATTATGATTAGAATCAGAGTTGAAATTTAAATGATAATTATTTAAAAGATGCAAGGATAAAATTACATTAATAATAATAAATTGAAATTTTAAAATCAAATTCTAAAATTTCAAAACTTTGGTTAATGTGACCATACGTTTTTTCTTTATTTTTTGATAATCCTATGTATCATGGTTGTCCGTGATATGTATAATTACACCATTAATGCAATATGACAGAAATATCTCGCCTGTTCCAAAAGAAACGCTTTTAATTTCTTTCTGAATAGCATGGGATTATTTATAAGTTTGATACTGTCAGGGATACAATTATAGATTTTCGGAGCTAGGAATGAAAAAGATCTTTGACCAAAAGATTTCATCATTCTCGGAACAATATAGTGGTGTTTGTTCCTAGTTTCATAACTATGTAAAGGTAGGTTACTTTTATCCTTTATGGCGTGGTATTTTATAGAGGCACAAAGAAAATATAACTGTTTCAAGTCAAAAATGTTGCTTTCCCTATATAATCGATCTGAAGGATATGTATGAGGTTTAGACAGAATGATTTTCAAAAATCTTTTTTGTATAATTTCTAATGGATGAATTTGAGTTTTTAGAGCACTTCCCCATGCTAATATACCATAGCGTAGGTGACTCTCGACTAGTCAGACACTTTTTCAGGTATTTAAATTTATAGAGGATGAATTGTAGTTTTTTTTATCACGTATCTAATGTGAGAATCCCACTTTAAATTTGTATCTATGGTAATACCTAGATATTTGATACTCATCACAGGTTTTATACTGAAATTTTGTCCGTTTTGTGATATTTCGAGAGGTTTGAATAGATCGCTAGTTAGGTTGTAGTTGGAGAGTGGTAAGTAAAAAGTTTTTTTTTAAATTTATGGTAAGTATTTTATTATCAAATTTGGAAAGGCTATGAAATTAAAGGCTATGAAATTAATAATTACCAGTAGTCCGGGGAAGTGAGGATATACAGTGGAAAAGATTTCTACCAGGAATTTTACTTTTTTGAACGAAAATATATGTAGGATAGACTACTTTCCTAGATTTGTGAAAAGATTCCGCTCGAGCTTACGATGCAGCTTGCAAGCATAGTTTGGAGCACGTGAAATGCCACAGTTTTTCGTCCATAACTTTTTTAGATTCTATTGTACAAAAAAATTGTAGGCATCAAAATTGTAGGTAATTTTATACCCTATAAGATGACATTATGCAATATTCGGGTAAAAAAAATTTTTCAGCCCCAAATTTTCGAAAAATTGAAAAAAAAATTTGCAAAATGGTTTTCTAAGAGACAAACATAATTGGAATAACAATAACGACTTTCTAATATATGAAAATATAGTAGTCTGGCATCTGGAAACGTTGATGTTTTCAGATTCCGAAAATTCCAAATGGCGGCCCTATAAAATTTCAATATATAATTTTTTTTCGATCTTGTCTCATTTCATGAACATCAATGCTATCGATACGCGGCTTACTGAAATCGATAGATAATAAGTTGTAGTTTCATGAACAATAACAAAAAAAAAATTTCCATTTATTAAATTATTTTTCACGTTCAAATGAAAAAAAAAATTTTTCTCTCCGTTTTTCTCAAATATGACAATGAAAAATATGATTAGTGGATTAATTAATATTTTGAAAATGTTTGTCTCCAAAAACCACGTATTTTGAAAAAAAAAATTTCAGACTCGATCATAAGAAGCACCATTCCAGTAGTTGTTTTATTCCTGTGAGATGACACACCAAGTGACCGGCAACACCACCTAGTCAGAGGCCCTTCCACACTTCTAATGCACCAAGTATCCATAATAGGATACACACATTACATGGCGACCCTGTCAGGTTTTCATCAAATTCCCTTAGAACCGTCTTCAAGGAAATATACATCTTTTAGCACAGAAAAAGGTTCCTTTCAGTATACAAGATTACCATTTGGTTTAAATATAAGTCCAAATAGTTTTTCAAGGATGATGTCTATAGCATTTTCAGGATTAACTCCAGAAAAAGCATTTCTTTATATGGATGATATAGTTGTAATAGGGATGTCAGAAAATCATCATTTAAGTAATCTCGAAAGGGTGTTTAGCACATGTCGGAAATTCAACCTTAAATTAAATCCACAAAAATGTCAATTCTTCAGACGAGAAGTAACATATTTAGGACACAATTTGTCTAGTGAAGGGGTTCTACCCGACAAGGCAAAATATTCAGTCATTGAGCAGTATCCAGTTCCCAAAAATTCAGAAGAATCTAAAAGGTTCGTAGCATTCTGTAACTATTACAGACGTTTCATTCCCAATTTCGCTGAAATATGCATACCTCTCAATAAATTATCTAGGAAAAATGTAAAATTCGAGTGGTCAGAAGACTGCGAAAAATCATTCCAAATACTAAAATCGGCATTAATTCAGCCGCCTATTCTGAAATATCCAGATTTCAATAAAAAATTTATATTGACAACAGATGCTTCAAATATTGCGTGTTCTGCAATACTTAGCCAGGAATACGAAGGTATAGATCTACCTATAGCTTATGCATCGCGAAGTTTTAAGAAAAGCGAATTAAATAAACCTATAATCATGAAAGAATTGTTAGCTATCCATTGGGGAATTAATCATTTTAAGTGTTATTTATATGGCTCTCCACATTTTATTGTGAAAACGGATCATAAGCCGTTAACACATCTTTTTTCGATGACAGAACCAACTTCGAAACTTACAAGGATTAGACTAGACCTAGAAGAATACAACTTCGAAATACAATATTTGAAAGGAAATTCAAATTATGCGGACAGCATTTCAAGGATATCCGTGAATGAATTAAAAGACTTGTACATTGACAATGCTCACGTTTTAGCAATAACGAGGTCAAAAACTCGTCAGAATAAAGCTCAGCCTACAAGAGAAGATAAAACAGTTTCCACAGAAATAAAGGAAGATATTCGCAAGCCAGCAGTATATTAAGTACTGAATAATTTAGAGGCGCATAAATTACCAATTCTGCAATTTGAAAATAACCGTGTTTCGTTAAGGATGAACATACGGATCAAAAACAGGATGAAATTTAGCCAAGCCTTATTTAATACCGATATAATTAACTTTGATTTAGGTCAAACGTTAGTTCAGCTTGATAAGCTAGCGGTAAAAAAATGGAATAAAAAGGATGAAAATTTATATGAATGATATTATTTTCACACAGTGCACTATAAAAGAGTTTATGGAAAAAGGAAACAATACGTTAAAAAACGTACAAATATGTATTTGCGATATACCTAAGATGGTGGAAGAAGAAAAAGAAAAGCAACAGATTTTAGAAACTTATCATAATGATCCTTTATTTGGAGGTCATGTAGGAAATAACAGGCTATTGAAAAAAATTAAGAGCGAATTTTGGATGGAAAAACATGGAAAAAGATGTGAGAAAATATATTAAGCAATGTCACAAGTGCCAAGTCAATAAAGCGAAAAATAATCACAAAGAAGAATTTGTATTAACGGATACAGCAGCAAAACCATGGGATATAACATATATAGATACGGTCGGTCCTTTTCCACAAAGTGAAAATGGTAACCGTTATTGCATCACAATGTTATGTGAATTAACGAAATATGCAGTAATAATTCCAGTTAAAAACAAAGAAGCGAACACGATAGCTCGTGGAATTTTTGAAAATTTCATACCAAATTACGGTCTGATGAAACAGATTAGGACAGATTTAGGCACAGAATATAAAAATGAAATATTCAATGCTTTAACCAAAATGTTAAATATTAGTCATAATTATTCGACAGCATATCATCATCAATCTATAGGAGGTTGTGAGAAATTACATAGAACGCTTAATGAGTATGTGAGACATTTTATAAATGAAAGTAAGGATGACTGGGATGAATGGTGCAAATTATTTGCTTATTGTTATAATACGACTCCAAGCTCTTATCATGGTTATACGCCATTTGAATTATTGTTCGGGAGACGTGCTAACTTACCCGAGAATCTCACGAACGACATTGAGCCATGCTATAATATTGATGAATATCAGAATGAGTTAAAATATAAACTGCAGGTAGCTCATCAGAGAGCAGAGAAATATTTAATCAAGTATAAACTTAGTAGACAAAGTCAAAATAGTAAGGTAGCTAATCCAGTTGATTTTAAAATAGGGGATTCAGTTTTAGTAAAGAGGGAAAATAGAACCAAATTCGAATCTCAATATATAGGTCCATTTACAGTCACAGAGGTGAGTGAGGTTAACTGTAAAGTCAAATTAGAATCAGGTGTGATAAAAGAAATACACAAAAACAGAATCCATCCTTATTGTAAAATGACTTAAAATTTTGTAAGTAGTGTCAAAAGTGCGGTTGTGTTTACAAACAATTACGAATAGGTCACAACAAAAACATTGAGTGATTATAAATAAACAAGACAAACAGTTAAGTTATCGTAAACAATTTTTGGACGTACATTAGATTATAAATATATGTTACCATAGGTTAATGACATTATTTAATAATCATCTATTTTTAGGATAATTGTAAATTTATTTCATTGGGGGAAGGAAGCTCAACGGAATTTAGTCTTTTTGTAAAAGGGGAAGGTGTGATGCCTTTTGGCCGAAATATTATTTATTAATTATTTAAATTATCATTATGGTATTATTATGATTAAAAGACATAAATTCCCTTGAAGCTAACGTCGATATAGCATGAATCGTTTACATATATAAAAACAGAAAGGTCTCACGTAGGATGTCAAGTTCAGAGTCCGAAGTAAATGTAAACAGAAATTGTTTATGTTTACGAAACGGTGAACTTGACTCGTCGTATAAATATGTTAAACGAAAGTGTTTCAACATTCATTCTAATTCATTCAATGCATTCGATTCGATTCATTCTGATTGATTCTAAATTATTCTAAATGTAGTTTATTCATCGTAATCCTTTTTAATTAAGATCCTAATTAGTACTAGTAATAAGTGAGTTAATGTATCATAGTAAAGTAAAGTAATAAAGAGAACATGTCCCAGTGATTCCAGTAGTTGTTTTATTCCTGTGAGATGACACACCAAGTGACCGGCAACACCACCTAGTCAGAGGCCCTTCCACACTTCTAATGCACCAAGTATCCATAATAGGATACACACATTACACAGTGTTCAAAGTTTAATATTTTTTCTTCTGTAAGTTCCTTGTGGCATTATTTATTATTTTTTCTCTTATTTTTTGGGAATGAAACCACAATAATGTTTTTTATTTTATTTATTTAATATTTTTCGTGTATCTGTGTACAGCATAGCTACCTGCGTAGTATAGAAACAGGTATAGATTGTTACAGGGCCTACTCAGTTTTAGCTTGGTCTCAGTCGGCGTCACCTCGTGCAGCATTACTGTGTTCAAACGTTAGCAGTTGTGAAGGTATGTATATTAAAAGTTACTTAACAAACGACCCGTAATAAATATTTATAAGCAAATTTTCTTCTTTGTTCAAATGGTTTTTCCTCATAGCAGTACCTACGTTTGAAGTCTTGGATATAAATTTTGTTGAAGCACTTCAATAAAAAATATTTTTCAAATACAACGTGAATTCATGTAGCGTTATATTTTGTGCATTGGAAGTTCAAAAAACAAATACATTGTGGGTTAAGAACAAGAAAAACAAAAAGCAATATTCTGGAGTAGTTGCCACTGTAGCGCAGTATACTCAAATCCGCAGAGTGCAGTTATAAATTTTGAGAGATGAGTCGTCTGCATGGACTGTCTGAGGGGATCGATGCGTTATTAATTAAATGTCAATTTTTAATTTCATAATGATACTCATTATAACACTGGTTTTCATTATGAAACTGAAAAACTGACCAATATAAATCTTATTATAATCATTTTATACCCAATATCATAATAATAATTCAGAAAAAACTGTAATAAGATTCTTAACTACTATGAAACCGAATGAGAACTAGAAAACTTCGTTCAATCGCGCACGACATTTAATTCATACACCCTGCCGCTACTGCCTTCCTCGGTTCACACTTTGAGTCAACTGTTGAATTTTTATTCATTCAGGGAGAGTACGTAAATGAAAAAATGAGGGTATCTAGAATTTTTAGTGAACAATTCAACGAGTCGATCAGAAACACTAAATTTTTAATATCATTTTGTC
Organism: Galerucella calmariensis; assembly: GCA_910591675.1. Classification (NCBI taxonomy): domain Eukaryota; kingdom Metazoa; phylum Arthropoda; class Insecta; order Coleoptera; family Chrysomelidae; genus Galerucella; species Galerucella calmariensis. The sequence goes on along the minus strand of CAJUYG010001904.1, from coordinate 39,483 downwards.
AGTGGCTATTGAACTTTGAACACTGTTTTCTCCGCTTCTAATGATCGAATCTAGAAAATTTTTTTTTCAAAATACGTGGTTTTTGAGAAAAACATTTTCAAAATATTAATGAATCCATTAATCATATTTTTCATTGTCAAATTTGAGAAAAACGGAAAAAAAATTTTTTTTACCATTTAAACTCTTTAAAAATAATTTAAAAAAATGGAAAAAAAATTTTTTGTTATTGTTCATAAAACTACAACTTATTATCTATTGATTGCAGTAAACCGCGTATCGATAGCGTTGATGTTCATGAAATGAGACAAGATCGACAAATATATATTTTGAAATTTTGTAGGGCCGCCATTTTGAATTTTCGAAATCTGAAAACATCAACGTTTTCAGGTGCCAGACTACTATATTTTCATATATTAGAAAGTTGTTATTCTTATTCCAATTATGTTTGTCGCTTAAAAAACCATTTTGCAAATTTTTTTAAAATTTTTCGAAAATTAAGTGCTGTAATTTTTTTTTCAAATATTGCATAACGTCATCTTATAGAGTATAAAATTACCTACAATTTTTATGCCTATAATTTTTTTGTACAATAAAATCTAAAAAAGTTATGGACGAAAAACAGTGGCATTTCACGTGCTCCAAGCTTGGCTTGCAAGCTGCATCGTAAGCTCGAGAGGAATCTTCTCACAAATCTAGGAAAGTAGTCTATACTACATATACTTTCGTTTAAAAAAGTAAAATCTCTGGTGGAAATCTTTTTCGTTTCACCACAACTTTCAGACTAACTTCCCCGGACTACAGCTTCTTTTTCTAAGTGAAAATACTTCCAAACTTTTGAAATGCTGATGTTTTTTCGTGTATCTTGCATATTTTTTTATCATTTATAAATTAAAAAATAAATATTATAAATAAAACAATAAGATTAATATTAACTTTTCATGAATAATAATTGACCGTAAACAACAAAGTACAGACATGACCATAAAATACTTCAAGTATTTTATGAAGTATTTTATGGACATGACAAAAACTGTCAGTGGGACATTAGAAAAAGACGTAAGGCACATTGCTGCTACGAAAGGTGCTTCTACACCCTATTTTGAATGGCGTAATTTCTTCCAATTGATAGCTCGCGCTTACGCGTAATCTAACATCAACTAATACAATATCGATACAACAAAATCTAATCTGGAATTATTAAAATTATTCCAGAAATGAACAGGAACGAATATGGGGTTGTAAATATGACTGACAGGCGAAAGAATGGGTGTACATCATTTGAATTGTATATGAAGATTTTATCACTTTTTTGTACCAACTCAACCTAGAAGGGTTGAAACCTTTGACATGTGACTCTGTTTTTCGCTGGCTTTTTAATTAGAATCTCTGTGGGAATGTAAACGATTTAATTTCGGACGGATCGTAGGTCATGTGATCCAACAAATTGAATGCGTTTCTGGACATCCTATGTGGATTTGATGATAATAAACTTGTTGTTGAAGGGACATTTTTCAAATAGTTGAAACTTGATACATTTTTGTTTGTTTTGAAGTGTCACATAAACAATTTAATTTGCGAACAGCTTCATAATAATACAGTTTGAATGCTAATAGCCCAAAATGTTGTTAGATTAAAACGAAGTGGAGAAACAAACCATAACCAAATAACGTGTTGTCTGAAAACGCTAACTTTCGTGCCTGTGGTCCTACTAAATTTCCATCATCCGAGTTAAATTCGTTGGAAATGTGTTTCGGACTAGGCGTTATCCCAAAATTCGAACCTAACTTTCCGGACTGGATAATTTCGTTTGCGACAGAAAAAAAAGTAAAAAAAAATGGATATATTTCGACGCGAACGGCACGCTATGTGCTTTGTTGTATTTTTAAGCGGCAATATTCGTCGGAGTTTTTTATTTCGTGCACTTTTATTTTTTAACGAGTTGAATGTAGTTTGGAGTATTTTCAGTAGATTAGCTCACTGAAATGAAATAAACAGAAAAATGTCATTGTGAATTTATCAAGAATCATCAAATGTTGGGGTTTTTCGAGGAACGGTGTTAGGTCCAATCCTTTTTTCAATATACATCAACAGACTATTTAATTTGGAATCACTTGCCGAAATTTATACTTTCATCTTCTTGGGATTCTTTGAGGAATCAATTTATATTCCAAGAATAGCAAATTGTCAACAATATAATAAGCTTACAATCAATTACGCAAAAACTAGCTAATTACCATTTATCGCTTTGCTAGTTGTATTCCATCGATGGGATTCTCAAAGGTAGTTTTAGATGTAGAAATTCATGAATCCACTTCAGTGACATTTTAACGAGTTATTTTGTGTGGCACAAGTTTATTTTTATTGTTTCTCCGTAGTATTTTTTCTCTACTCCTATACTTTAAGTTGTTAATTAAATGCCAATTTTCAGTTTCATAATGACATTCATTATAACACTGGTTTTCATTATGAAACTAAAAAATTGACTTGAATAGAAATCTAGATTTTCAAATACCCAAGTAGGCAGACCCAATATTTTCTGTAGAATGTTTGACATTTTGACAGTGTTTTATGACAGTTTAAATCTTTTGCATCAGTTTTTAAAAGAAATGTCGAGCACCAGACCAAAAATACCAAGGTAAATACATATTTAAACTTATTAATTTTTGTTTACAATAATTTATTACTAATTTTGTATAACAGTAACATACCTTTTCCGTTGACCGTGTATTAACATATGCTATTAACGTTCTCAAAATTGGACAAAATCATACATTAATGATCCCTATTAGTGCATGACTTACATTAATTAGTGTCCCGTAGCACAGTGTGGAAAGGCGCCGCATAAGTTTGTTTTCGATCTGTATGTGCCGGGTAGTACATTTTTTAAATCAAATTTTTATTTTTACGGCCAGTTTTTCGATTGAATATAAAGTCTTTATTAAAGTTTAATTGATGATTGATGCAAAGGAACGGCTTTTCAATGTTTTATTAGATTAAAAGTATCAATTAAACTTATTGTTAGCTAACGTAGAGATGTGGTGTATTTTAAGAAATTAATACCTACTTACTTTTTTCGTCGGCCGTTCGTGGTACCGTTCGCCGCTCATAGAAGACAATCAAAACGATTTTTAGCTGTCACGTGTCTTACGTCATAAGGGAAATGTAATTTATTTACATTTGAATTTTGAATTTCTGGTTGTTTTATTCGTGAATTGTGGCAAAAAAGTGTTTTATTTCGTTTATATTGTGTTTTTGGTACTTTAAAATCGTCGTCAAACATGAATGTGTACTCTAGTGACGAAGAGCCTAGACGTCCAAAAACTATACGTCCTAGACCAAATTTTTTTGAGGAATACGACAATAAAGACTTATTCGACAGATTTAGATTAAGTAAAGATACGGTAGAACATTTATCCGAGTCATTAGAAGATATTCTTTCACATCCAACTGATACGTAAATTTAAAAATTTGATGTGAGTCGGGGAGAGAGAAGTATACTTTATTGACACTAAAGCATCAACAGGCCATCGACCGAGGTCTTCCAGCCGAGAGTCGGGGATTAAATTGAAATTATTTCATTTCATCTTTTTTTTTTAGAAACGATTGCCTCTCTTCTACTCAACAATTACTCTTATTTCTGAGTTTTTCAGCAAATGGGTCGTTTTTAAAAATATCTGGAGATTTTTGTGGGGTGAATAAATCTGCCAGACAATTAAAAAAGTAGCACGAGCTATTTGTACTCTTCGCCCCAGATACATTAGTATGCCTCAAACACCTAATGAAATAAGAGAAAGCAAAGAGAAGTTTTATAGAATAGCTCGATTTCCTAGGTGTATTGGTTCAATAGATTGTAACCGTATTAATTCACCTGGTGGGGAAAACGCAGAAATATTTCGGAATCGTAAAAAAATGTTTTCTTTGAATGTTCAGACAATCAGTGATGCATAGCTTGAAATTTAGGACATTGTAGTCAGATGGCCTGGTTCAGCACACGATTCGTATATATTTCGAAATTCTAACGTGCACAATTTATTTGAAAATGGAAATTTTGGAAACAGTGTAATTGTTGGTGAATAAATTTTAGGTTAACTCTTGTTCTTCTTTTCTTTTAGCGACGATATTACCATAGAGAAAGTAAAATATTACTACATCTCTGGCGAAAACTTTACAGTATCTATTGCCAACCTTCAGAAAATATCCTAAATATTAAATTACTTAACTGATAATTAAAAGTTGTTTGAAAAGCAGTACCTTGTTGTTAAGTATCTATTATTTTTAATTAATAGTTAGGTAATTGAAACTTAAATAATATATTGAAAAGCTGGTTACAGTTATTAAGCACATACATAAAATACCTGATGTATTTGATTTTATTACATTAAAATAAATGCTCAAAATGTTCTCCACCTAGTTGTTGGCAATAGCACAGTCTCCTATAGAACTCCTCCTTAACTTTGTTTAAAGTTTGAGGTGAAATATTCCGTATTTCTGTAGTTATCCTGTCTTTGAGGTCTACAATGCTAGTTGGTTGTGTTGCATATACTTTATTCTTGAGATAATCCCACAGAAAAAAATCTACCGGCGTAAGGTCTGGCGATCTAGTTGGCCACTTAATAGTACCTCTTCGTCCAATCCATTTATTGGGGAAGATTTCATCTAAATAAGTTCTTACCATTGAAGCATAATGGGGTGTTGCCCCGTCTTGCTGGAACCAAACATTTTCATTCGGTAAGTTAGGATCTATTGCGTTGAGATATAAGTTTGCCAACGCAGGGATAACTTCATTTCTAAGCATATTTAAATATTTTTCAGCTGTCAAATTTCCATCTATAAATATAGGACCAATAATATGGTCGCCAATGATACTGGCCCAAACGTTCACCTTTAGAGGTTACTGAGTATGTGTCTCACGCATCCAATTAAGATTCTCTGCTGACCAATATCTACAGTTCTGTCGGTTTACCTCTCCATTCAATGTGAATCTTGATTCGTCAGAAAAAATAATGGTACCAAGAGCTATCTCATTTCTGTTCAGCTCATCAATCTTTCGCAGAAATCCATTCTACGATCTCCATTCTACGATCTGGATCGTCTTCTGTTAACTCCTACAAAAAAGTTAATTTGTAGGGATGAAGTTTTTCTTTATGAAGACATCTTAGAACAGTTGTATGACTAACATTATTTTCACGGGCAATTTGACGTGTACTCGAAGTTGGATTCTCTTCGACACTTTCTTTCTTTTCAATGGTTTGACATGTCCAAGTTCTCTGAATTGTGCATGAATTTTAGAGACAGTAGGTACTTTGTGAAATCTTAGGCAATTCGGGATACCTGTGATTAAATAAGTTTGCCACTTCAACTTGACTTCTGCAGTTATCCCCGTACACTATCATCATTAAAATCTCAATTCGGTGAGTCTCAGTAAAATATTTCACTTTTATGTCAAGAGTGTTTAACAAATATTTTACTTTTTCAGTATAAACTGTCAACACATCAACAGACAGAATAAAAAACAATCCACATTATTTACCGATTTAAAACAATCCACATTATAATATATTTACCGATTTTGTCTAATTATTGGCGTTTTTAGGCAATTTTTAGGTATTTATGATGAAATTCATGGGCGTAGCAGGTTTTGTTTAATATACAAATACGTCTAATAATTAGTTAGTTTAGATTTTTGATAAATCCATATTTAGCTAATTTAAAAAAGTACCAATATTTCAAGTGTAATAAATTATTAATTTTAAAATTTCACCCTGTATAATGATATAATTGACCATACATTATTTAGTGTGTTGGAATCGGTTCATTAAGAGGATTTAAAAAATATGCAAATATACAGGGTGTTTCTTTAAAAAATAACAACACCGACTATAGCATACTTGCGTGAATCACCCTGTACATTTACATTTATGTTTACATAACGCACAACTCAATTCAAAAGTTGACGTGTCTCGGCATTTTTTATAATTTTCTAAAATAATGATATAATAATAATTTAATTCCATAAGTGGTTTCCACACTGTATATACTATTTTAATTAAAACCGAAAGCCGTCCGGTATATGTAAAATTTTTTGTTGTAAGTAAATAAATCTTGCGACATTCCCTTACCATCGTTAAGGCCGAAATTTTAGGTAGGAATATGAATATAAATTGGAGAACAATTGGTAGGAGAGGTTCTCGAGTCTCTTCTCTCTTCTCTAGTGTCTCTTAGTAATCGCTAATTGTGGTAAATTTCAAGTTATTAAAAACTGTGAATTCCGGTGCCAAAGCTCTGTTTAAGAAGGTGAAAATATTTTCAAAAAAACTGTTCATTCGAAAACTAAATAGTAAACTGTTTCATATATTCATATAATGTTTCTCACTTTTTTTGTTTCAGTTAAGTTTTTTTTTGTTATTTTCTTCCTTTGTTAGTTACAATGAAAATTTAGAATTAAAGTGTCATTTGTTTTAGCCAATTTCTTAATACAGCGTTGACTATGTTAATTAATTGATATCTAGGACCACACGGCAGTACGTCGTAAGTGACATTTCTTATGATACTCGGCTATTTAATAATTTCGCTTTGAAATGTGTGTCGCCACCTATCTCGCACTACATTGCTTAGAACGAAAAACTTTTGTCCTACGATCACATAGGAAAGTGACATATACCGCACTGTCTAGTTCTATGGAAAGTGGCCTTTATTCATACGCGTACGGAAAAAAAACTTATCCGTACGTGTACGGATAAAAAAGCTGTCAAATGAATTTCTATTGAGATTGACCACTGGCAAGCTGTCAAATATATAAGTTTTTATTAGATTCACCTATGCAATATCTAAATTTGAAGCAATCTATTTGAAAAGTGAAATTCTTGTCATTTTCTTGATTAAAAAAAATTTAGGGCGAGGTCGAGGATCGAACCCGCGTACTCTTCCTCAAAAGTCCGATGTTGTACCAACTAATCCAAATCACCTGTTATAATAATTGGAAAATGTAATCATCTTGAAAGGGATTCAAGATATTTCTATAATTATCCAATCAATTAATAATTGTAATAACCCACCTATAGGTATTATATAGTTAAACTACTTGAATTTTTGACACTATTGATAGTTATTGTTACTTTTTGAAATCAATTATGTTGACTTTAATTGTCAAATTTTGTTATTATTATATGAATATGTCAGATGTTGATTACACATTATTTGGTGAAATTATCACGTGATCGTAGGAAAAATACTGTACATTACTCGTGATTGTCGCACTCGGCTCATGCCTCGTGCTACGATATTTCTCACTCGTGTAAAAAATGTCACTTTCCGCACACGTTATAACAAGGAACATAACTTGAAAACACTTTGAAGTACAATACATGATTTGTTACTTACAAGGCCATGTGACCCTCGATATAGACTATTATTATTTTATTTATTTCTCCGCAACTAGTTTATATTCAATTAGGTAATATTTATTGGATCGGGATATTTTAATTTATTTATTTAACCATACAGTTTCTGCCTTCTGTGGTCCAGGGACTCACAGTTGCATAGTATATGCAGAGCTTTTTCGGTATCCTTTTTGCATCTTCTGCATGTAAGGTCTACGTTGTACAGCCCTATTTTGTTTAGGTGCTCCTTTGTGGGAAAATGTCCCGTAAGTAGCCCCGTTATGGTGCGTAGTTTGTTCCTGCTCATTGAGAGCAGTTCTTTCGCCACTTTTTCTGATGGTTCTTTTATGAATTTCTTCACATGTATTTGCCTGGTCGTATTCTTCCAGTGTTTATTGTGTTGTTCTTTCAACCACCCTCTTAACCATGACCTCGTTAAGCATCTGGGGATGCCCACAGCAGGTTCGGGTCCGTTCATCAGAGTTGACGATCCTACTCTTGCGAGTTCGTCAGCTTTTTCACAGACTCCAGTGTTACACTGTTCCGAGTCGCCAGACTTCTAAGTTCTTCGCCGCATTCCCATACTAGCCGAGATGTCACCCTATGGCTCTGAAGTGCTTTAAGGGCGGCTTGACTGTCACTGTAGATCCTGATCTGCCTGTTATTGTAGGCTCTCATATTATTAACCCTTGCACATGCAAGTATTGCATAGACCTCTGCTTGAAATACAGAAGCGTATTTGCCAAGCGAGACGATCCCTTCATATTTGCTCGTCTTGCTGTATATGCCCGCTCCGGTGCCGAGTTCATTTTTTGATCCGTCTGTATACCAGATCAGTTCATTCGCTCTACTAAATGGTGGTGCGTTCTCTTCCTCAAGCTCCTTTCGATCTTTGATGACAATCTCGAAGTTCTTGCGAAAGATATATTTGGTGGTCATGTGGTTTGTTGGCACTTTGAAAATGTCATCATCCACATGCCTTATCTCTGTGTGTCCTCTCCCATGTGCCATGTCACGGTCTGATGCTTTTTCCAGTCGGGTTAGTGCTGCCCTTGCTTCGCACATTATGACACAAGGTTTAGCATTGTCTCCAGTGCCGCTGTAGGAGTAGTCCTCATTGCCCCTGTAATGCCAATACATGCAAGTCTTTGGACCTTGCTTAGTTTTAGCATAGCAGAGGATTGTCTGATCTTTGGCCACCATACCAGAGATGCATATGTGATCCTGGGAATGACCACCATTTTGTACAGCCAGTGTACCATGCTGGGTCTAAGTCCCCATTTAGTGCCGTAAGTGCGTCTGGCAACCATGAAGGCCACCTCTGCTTTCTTGATCACGTGCTGGAGGTGTCGGTTCCAAGTTAAGCCTGGGTCTAGGATAACCCCAAGATATTTTACTTCATCCGACAATCGTATTGGTTCACCTTGAAGTGTCAGAGGGCCAAGTCCTTCCCTTTTCCTTCTTCTGGTGAACGCAATTGGCTTACTTCGATCACCTGGCATTCGACCTCAAATCAGTAGCGTAACGTTTCCACATATTGTAGGTTACCATAAAATTAGAGTATTAAAAATTTATTTTTTGCGCGATCGATTTTTTTTTGTTTATTTACGGTTGTCAGGTCGGTAGGTTGTGTTTACTGCTACGCTCAGCCTCCAAACATTGCTGGCGACCGGTAAACAACCCTTACCGTTCTTGATACTTAATATACTATATCATATGTATAGTTTAAATGAAACATATTTTTGGAATTATTTGAAGCTTTCCAAGATATTTTTCCATACAATAGACACTCGTATATGAAAAAGCTTGGTATCGATAAAATATTTATGCTTTTAATTCGCGATTGGCGATGAAATTGGCCAAAAATTAAGGCTCAATTAGGTACGTTCTACTATTATTGAAAAAGGTGGAAAAACAGCTTGAAAACAATTTTCATTTAGAAAAATAGTGGTGACATATATTTTTAAGGTATTTGAATTCTATGTTCAGCTGTTCGAGTTCCATAAAAGCTGCAACGTTTTTAAGAATGACACAGATAAAACTAGCTAAGTGTCTTCAGATATTCAAAAATCAAAAGTATTCGACAGTTGGCAAACTTCGTAACAGAAATTCAACTAGATATATAAGCTACATCCAAACAGATTTTACTAAAAGTCTGTGGAGTGTTTCAGTGCCAATACCCCATCTCTCACACACATTTTATATCACAGTTTAAACAATCATTTCAAAAATGAAAAATAATCTGAACTATAGTTTATTTCTTAATGTCTGACAGCACAGTAGCCTCATTAAATATTCAAATAGAAATTTATCTCTTACAGAGTGATCCTAAGAATTTTACAAGTAAATACTAAAATTCTAATGCAAAACAAGTAGGTGTCTGTATTGTTTATCTATACATCCCTGTTTCAGCTCAAAATACAATATGGTAATAAAACTGAACAATGCCAGATAAACG
>CAJUYG010001904.1:1136-29636 GCA_910591675.1 Galerucella calmariensis | reverse complement strand
CATTCCATTTATGGGAAATATAAAATTCAATCTATAGTATCATCCTCTTCGCTGGCCATACAAGAATCATCCGAAGACTCGTCGAGAGAGATCACTATCGGTTCTATAGTTTGTTCTATGAGGTTATCTAAAACCCACATTTTCTCTTCCTCCTTAATTACATGATTCACAGCATCTCTCCAGTTATTGTTGTCAATGAGTACTTCATGAGTTCACGAACATCTTTCATTTTAAATGTTTTATTATGTCTAGCTACATAACCTTTTATTTGGGCCCATATTAACTCTATCGCATTTAATTCACAATGGTATGGCGGCAAACGAAGCACTGTTATCCCACGATTCTTGGCCATTTCATCAATAACAATCTTTTTAAATTGTAGCTTGTGATCTGAAGCAACCTTTAAAAGTTCTTTTTTCAACATATCATCTTCAAATACCATCTTTTACGATTAACCAGTTTCTAATATCAGCTTTTCTCCAAGAGGTAGATGGAAGATTTTCTGTTAAACGCGAATGATAATTACATCATTATTTGGAATTAATTCGACCATTTGTGTAAAATACTCTTCAAAAACATCTGCAGTCATTTCTTCATGATAGTCTTTGGTTGATGTTGACTGAAACTCCAGTAAACCTCCTTCAACGAACCCTTGATTGCACCTTTTCAGTTTTCAGTCCAGTAGATAAACCTTCTATGAAAGCTTGACGACTGGTTTTAATAATTTTGTCCTGATATATTTTTTTCACTGAATGTCTTTCATTGAGCCATGTCTCATTTAGATAATAGATTTGTCTTCCCTCCTGTCTGTATTTACGGATATCTCGTAAATACTGGCGTCTACAACATATTATTTGTTCGTTGTCGATTAGCACTGATTTGCGACTTTGCTTCTCCCAAGTAAAATTTAATTTGTGTAATATTTTCCACAAAGTTTTTCGCCCTATGTCAGGCAAATTCTCGTCCTCCTTCACAATTCTTAGAATTATATCAAGGGTTGGGATCTCTTTTTTAAAATATAATTCATGTACTTTTCGTCTTATTGTATTTTGCATATGTTCATCAAGGTCAAGTGGTTTTCTTCCAGTTGACTTTTTCCTCTTATTATTATTATTATTATCATGCACATTTAACACTACTGTCTTCGTTTGTAAGCTAAGCACGCTCTTACACTTGGCTGGGATAAAACTTGAAGAACGTAAGCGACTCTGAGCAAAACAAATTATACAAATTTGGGCGAGACCAAGTTTCATCGTATATGCCTGCAAAATTTCCAAGTAGTCATCAATCCCTAGTAGGACCCTATTGTAATGTTTCTTGGAAATGTTATTATCAACATTTCGAAAATCAGAAAGTAATTATCTGGAATATGAATTGATAAATGGTTTGTTAATATGTCTCCCAAGAATTGATCTGCGCCAAATTCTTGAGATAATTAATGAAATATTCAGTCAGAATAGTTGCGTTACAAGATTATTTCAAAAATAATGTATTGTTTTAACTGTATGTACTCTACAAATGTATGAAGGTCAGTTAGTTGTTTAAACTGACCGAATTTACATTCATATTTACCTTTATATATCAGATCGGGTATAAAATTAAATAGTAAATAAATTCCTTAGATTAACGGTGACGCTTATGGTTTACTACCTGGCTAGCATCTGTGACTTTTTCGCGTGCTGTCAGACAATAAGAAACAGACTATACTTGCACATTTTTAAACGGCTTTACTTAGATTGAACGGACTGTTGTTTAATTGAAATTTCACTCACTTCCTGTTTACAGATTGATCTGTTTAGTTTTTAAGAGGAGAATGGTTTGTTGACTGGCACCTAGGACCTATCTATAATTTTTTAACGCTCAGTACATTATCTACATCATTATTATCTTTATATTAAATAAAAAAAAATTTCACTCATTATATATTGAGATATTTTCTATTCAATGCACAATTATAAACATATCAATAAACGACGCAAACCATACAAATGAGTTTCACAAAAACCAATTTTTCCTGATTGTCGAAACGTTATCCCTACTTAATTAAGTTGTGGAAAGCTGCGGAGATGCGGATACCTTCTTATTAGCGCCATACTCGTATTTTACGCACGGTTACCCAACAACACCCCAGACTGGAAACTTAATGAACAACTCATTTTCATATGGGACTTCAAAATATCGCCAGTATACACCGTCATCAATCACCGAGATTTATTGTACTAGGAGCAGCCCTTACGAAACTTCCTGGGCAAATAATGGCGCTAGCTCAGGGTAGTTTGCAAATCGACTTTATAGAAGAACAATCTTTTATTCTGCTAATTTACAATGGATTTTCGGAACAAATTACTAAGTTACGGAATTGTTACTATAAATTTGTATTATTTCCTTCTTTTGCTTTGTAAAATCATTACAAGTCGTATATGTGAGGCCACAAATATATAATATTGTGAATTATATTTCAATTTGGAGGTTAAACGATATTTCAGATATTTCCTGCCATTTTTTGGAAACATTTACAAAAAATGTATTGATTTCAACTTTAGTGTTATTATTTCATGAGCTGAAGTATTATAGTTCTTAGATGGATGTTACCTCGTAGAACTGTCAAAAATGGAAATGATCAGCTGATGTCAAAGCTAAGAGGTGTTGTGTGAAGCTGGGCACAGTCTGATCAATCAGAAGTCTGCAGAATACAAATCGCTCTTCTTGGATATTAAATAAGGTTTAGAAAATGTGATAAAATTAAGATTATTAACAAGGAAAGCAAAAACAATTTCACTGACATGCATTGTCAGTCAATTTTGTCATACGCATGTTTGTAGTTTATGAACAATATGTGCAATGCAAGATTTTGTTCATAACTATTGTGGACTAACCATTTTGTGATGTTTTATCTACAGTGAACTCTACCTTTGCAGAATCATCCTTAATATGCTCCTATGTGATTAATCTTTTTCTTCATTCACGGCCAAAAGTACCTATACGTACTTGCTGCTTCTGCCTCCCAATAGAAGTAGCAAGTAACGATTCAAAATATCGAATTGTTACTACAAAAATACAACTTCAGCGACATAAACACGCCCACCGGGGCTCACGTTTGCTTCTGCCAACTGTAGTTTCTGATACTCTCCTCAGAAATTGAGTAGAAGTAAGGGGGCACCATAGATCTTTTAGGTCTCAGTGAATGTCACCCCAAAATACATACATACATATACATTGGTATTTCCTTCTTTCTCATTTTCTATTTATCTTTCCACATTTAGTGTTTCCCCGAAATATAAAGCCCATGCCCATATACCAAGTTTTTCTTTTATATATTTCCTCCTTTACAATGTTATTTATCAACCAACTTTCTCTATTTTCAAATTTTGATTCCCAATTTACCCTCTTCTTAACATTTAACATTTGTAGTTTTGCTTTCTTCCTATTTTCTACTCCTGTTCTACATTTTTTATCAAACCCCTTCTCATGCACTTTAGCTGAAGCCAAACAATTCACTCGCTGCTTCTGTTATTGATTTTTCCATTTGCCGGCATTCCTTATCAATATCATCCTCTTTGTAGTTTTCTAATTCCATCTCTTCTTGTCGATTTTGTTTTTGTGTTTTCGATAATACTGGAAAATTATCCCAAACTGAACCTTACAATCTTGTATTAACATTCTTTAGTTTCTGAGACGTTCCATGGGAACTGAGAGGAAGAAGAATATTTTAAATCTCAGTGAATGTTCACTCTGAGGTAGAGATTCTAATATTGGATGCTGAAATGATTTAACAAAATATTCCAAATAAAAAGACAGTAATTCCAATTTCCGATTGTTAAAATGTCTGTTCTTCTGTCCTCTACTGGAAAACGACAGTTACTCTATCTATTTATTGTGAGATAACGTTAATAACAAAAACTCTTTTCAACGATATTATTTCCACAAGTTTTGAAATTAATAATAAAATACTTTTTTAAACATCACAACCACTGAAAATCGTTTCGTTTCGGTTTTTATTGATTTCCTTAAACTCACGTTGCACGAATGGTTTCTTTTATTAACCGGTAGCCGCAATCGTAACTTTCCATCGATCACTAACAGCTCTGCTAACAGCATTATTTGTAGCATGCCAAAAAGTAATAAGGCGCTGCGAAACCACGGCACGGGCGGCAGCCGGGAATAAATGAAATGTCTCTGCTCACATCAATCTTTATCCGTAATGAATTGCAAACAAAAGTTATGGAGCGGATAATATAATAATACACATTTACAAGTAGGATAGGATTACTTCAAACTGAAACAGCGCTAACAATTCTGAGTACCAAATTTTTGTTCATTGTACAGTCATTAGCCTAGTTTACACCGACAACTTGGTACGCGGACCAAGCACCAAATTCGTACTATATCAGAACCAAATATTTAGTTCGAACGGTGTAAACGCTTGCGGACTAAGCTGGTCCGCTCTTGGTTCGGTACGCGCCAGCAGAGGTACCGAACTAAATTTGGTCCGGATTTGGTTCGAGGTCAATTGGTGTAAACTCAACCGGAACAAGACTCAAGACTTACCAGTATTAAATTATATTTATTTGGCAAAAAAGAGTAAAAGAGTAAAGCCTTTCCTGAATTTTCAATTTTGTTGTTGTTTGTTAATTTTCAATTTTTGTTTGTTATGTTATGAGGATTTGATTTTTTGGTTATGTTATGAAATTTAATTTGACAGCTTTGACATTTGACGAACTGCAGGCGCACACATTTAGTTCGCGCGTTGCAAAACGGTGTAAACGAACTAGAACCAAGCATTGGTGCTACCGTACTATCCCCACCCACTTGGTTCTATCGGACCGTACTAAACGTTTATGGGTGTAAACTAGGCTAATATTAAACACACAAATAGATTCAAGTGGGATTAGCTGCTGACCTCCGTTGGCAACGCTGCGAATAGACTACTTCTCAGATTAGGTTGAGACTTGAGACTGCATCATTGAAACCTCTGCATTCTTTAGACTCCAATGATGTTATTTCAACGAGGTAAAAGAAAAATGAGGGAAGTTAAGCGTGGTAGTGATTTAAACAACTTTCGACGGAAGTCGCCATATTGAGATGCCACATTAGTGACATTAGTAATCAATTCTTGTGTCAAATTGAAAAGCCACGTTAAAAAAATAGTGATTTTCAGTATTAGAAAGGTTATTTATGAGTATCAGTATAAATTTAAGTTGATATTGAGCTGTACAATAGTGTTTGGAGACTGCTTTTATCCAATATATACCACCTTAAAAAAATATGGGAGTTTTTTGTTTCCCCTATTTGATTAATTTAATGTACGCCTCTTTCTTTTACCTCGTTGTGCTATTCCCGCATGGAGGTAAAAGAGAGAGGAGAGAACATAACAGTATTGGGAAAAGTAGAATTCGATAGATGGCGCTCTGAAATGTCAATGTCATCTTAGCAACGAGTAAAACAAATCAGCTGCCGTATAAGCCCTTTGATATTTAAGTGGTTTTATTTTGCTGTTTTAATTATTTTCAGTGTGTGTTTTGTAAAACTTTAGCTTTTTCTTTGATTGTGCTTCAGTATTTTGTGTTGTTATACTGAATTTCGACTCCTAATATTTTTATTTTTGGAGTAATAGGTATGGTTGATATTTGTGAAAAGTACAACAAACGTTCAATTAACTGTTTAATTTTATGCCTGATTTCGTGTTTTTATTTTATTTTTGATATAATTATATCTACAAATGTTGCAGGGAAGGTAGGTTTGTATTGAGTATTATTTTAAATCTTTAATACCGACTTATTTTCTCTTTGATCTGCAATGAAAACAAAAAATAGAATAACATAACCTCTTCCATAATATCCTCTAATTATATAAGAATTTTACCTCAGAAATGATAAAAGTTGAGTTAAATAAAAAAACTTAGTTTTAAACTTGTCACTGACACAAAATTAAAAAAATAAACTATCAATTTGCGGTAATTACGTTGACTTGAATGTAATACAAAAGCAATGCAAAACGAATTATTTTACTCATTGCGCCAGTTACAATTTTTTCCGCTAGAGGTCTCAATGAATTCTACTCCGCCCAATAAAGAATCATCGACCAAAGTGGCTTCTCAATATGGCTGACTTCCGTAAACAAACCATAGGCGTGCATCAAATTAGTCAATTAGGAAAAACAAAAAACTCTCATATGCTTTTTTTTAAGGTGGTACTTTTTGTTGTTAGACAATTGATACCAGATTTTGGTACATTCAAAAATTTTATAACACTAGTGTACAACTCAATATCAACTTAAATTTATACTAATACTCATGAATAACCTTTCTATTACTTAAAATCACTAATTTTTCAACGTGGCTTTTCAATTTGACACATTTCAGTATATTAAGGTTATCTATGTTGACACAAGAATTGATGACTAATGTCACTAATGTGGCTTCTCTATTCGAAAGTTGGTTAAATCACTACCACGCTTTACTTCCCTCCTTTTTCTTTTACCTCATTGGTTATTCCTAATACATTTTAGCGGCATTGTCAGTCTTATCATAAATCACTATAACTAATTCAATTTTTATGAATTTAGGTGTTTGTCTTTTGCGTTTTATTTTTCTTTGACTGTACTTTGTATGTATGTATTTTGGGGCGACATTCACTGAGAACTAAAAGATCTATTGTCCCCGCTTACTTCTACTTAGTTTCTGAGGAGAGTCTCAGACGACAGGCGATAATGTCCCGTTAGGATTCCTGTTAAAATCCTTATCGCAGTTTTACTTTGACTTATGCATTCATTTGATCTCAACAGGTTGTAGTCACTCAGAAGAGTATTTGATTGTATAAGACCTACCAGATCTTTTCAATGGTCAGATCTTCTCTTTTTCTCGGCTTTACCCATTTCTTCCAATATTACATTGGGGCTGATTCCGCAAATGGGTTCAGGCCCCCAGAATTGACTGTACATTAGCAAGGTACTTCTTAATCATATAAGCATGTTGCATTTTATCCGCTTTCCGAGCTAGCTAGATAAATTAGAGTTAAGCATTATTTAATTTTATAAATTAAACCATGGCTCTGTGTAGTGTATCAAAGAACACCTGCTCACTTATATTGATCATTACACTGAATTACAGTTAAAAGTTGAACGTTTTTGATATATCTGCAAAATAGAACCAACCATTTTTGTTTGTAATTCGAAAAATACGACAAAACCGGTCTATGAGTGATATTGCCCTATTTTGTAATTCAATGTCTTCCGTGGCATATATTCATTCATACGTTTGGGTTGGGCTCAACAGCCCAGGCACTTGAACTGAATCTTTGTACCATTGCCCATGTTATCTACCTACTTCCATTCCAGAAGCTTCGTGCACTATATAGGTCACCAGTTTATCTGGAGGAATCTTCAGTAGTTGTGATGGTTGTGTTATTTCCACTCCAAAGTGCTTCCGTCTGAGTCCTTGTAAGTTCTGAGTCCTTGTAAGTTCTGAGTCCTTGTAAGTTCTCACAGAAGCAGGGTATGTGAGTAGGGGTTTCATCGTAGAGTTCACATTTTCTGCACATAGGTTCACTAACTTTCCATTACTGTGCAGATGCTTCCTCAGGGTACAGTTTCCAATCACCAGCTCGGTAACTGTCTTCAGATTTCTCTTACCCAGTTTCAACAGCCTGGACGAGAGTTCCTTGTCTAACTTATTCAGAAGACTCTTAGTATGGAGGTGTCCTTGTGTCAGCCTCCATTTATGTGGGTGCTCCTTAACTAGCCAGTTTCCGACTTCCCCTCTTATCCTTTGTGATTCCACAAAACGGTTCCGGACATGTGGAGGCTCCTTTAGAGCCTTCTTCAGCTAGCTGATCTGCCATTTCATTCCCTGCAATCCCCTCATGTGCCGGCACCCATATTAAAGACACTTTGTTGTCTTTTGCCAGCATGTTAATAGTCCAAGATCCTAGAGCAATAAGACATAACTTATTTTTAAATAGATGAAATGTTAGGTTCTCAATAGCATCTCATGTACAGTAGAAAAAATTGACCTTTACCCTGACGTCACTAACAATGAACAGTAGTAAACACAAACTTTATATACCTCATCCTTTTCTACTGATAGTAAAAACACATCATACAATATACGTACACTTGTCTTTAAAGCAATGACATACGTTCTTATGTAACTCTAATTATTACTTCCAAATGTTGGAAAGAGATAGCACCAAAAACGATTAATCGGTTTTATTCATAAAAATTTATTTTGACCTCTTATGACAACTGTCATTATTTTGATACATCGAGTTTTGTTCAAATCGTTTCATCATTCTATAAAATCGGCTTTTTTCAAGACCTCTAATTTATTATTTTTATTCCACGATAAGTACAGAATTTTCTGTTTCGCATTTAATGAATATTTCCAACTTAACCTCACTTCTTGGACGGTGGCTGAACAAGCAGTCAACGTATTTACGCACACGACAAAGTAATTGTAGCCATTTTTGACTCATTGATTCATTTCGCGAGGTTAGTAGGTATGACGTTAGGGTAAAGATCAATTTTTTCTACTGTAGTTTGAATACCTGTGTGTTTGTGGAGCTAGCCTAAGGGCACCTGGGCAGGTAACAGGTGAGAAAGATAACTAAGAATAAGAGTTACTTGACTTAAATTTAAATGTCTGATTTTCATATATGTTTTGTAGAATAATATTCTAGAGTAGTATCATAAGTGTCAGACACTTTCCATGGGCCAAAACTTTTGTCAGACGCCTTAATCCGCCGTCACTCGCACCGTTAGAAAAAATCTAACATTTTTGAAAAATCGGTCATATTTTTTTTCAACTTGCGGTTTTTTGGCCGAGCCTTTAGGAATGTTATCATGGCCCTACTCATAAGTCATAACACACATGCGTTTTTTTATTAATATTTTTTTGACTTAAAACTTTGTTTATTTTATATTAATGTGTATTTTATATTAATATATATTTTAATAACCAAGTACAAAATATGCTAATTAAATAATTTTCAACCCAACTGGTCAATAAATAAGTGAAATAAATGAATAAATAAATAAATAGAAATAAATGAATAAAATAACCAAATGTTAGATAAAATCTAACTCGCGAGCGATCGTGTAAAAAAAGGGGACGCGAGTGACGACGGGTTCGCCTTAAGGCTGCAAAAAAATTAATAAATGTCTGACTTTCAAATATGTTATCAAGGCAACTATTACTAATTTATATTTCGTTATTCAGACCAATTGTAATGACCGAACAGCCCCTAAACATAAAAATTATCAGCCGGGAGTATAAGTACGAGAGCACTATATGAATGCGTTTCAGAGCGAGTGAGACGTCTACTCGGTTCCCTTTCTTTTGTATATACAGGGTGGGGCACTATGAACGAACTATTCTCTGGTAAATATTAATAAATTATATAAATAAATTAATAAATTATAGTCCTAAGTGATCTACATAATTCTACGTCTTATTTTTTTTAATTATATTTGCCGTTAAGACGCCAGAGAATAGTTCGTTCAAAGTGCCCCACCCTGTATTATATATTAACTCACAATGTCAAATGTGTATGTGCCCTTTATGCACAACGTATCATCATCAAGCTTTTAAATCTAATAGATTGTGGCAAACGCTAACGCGTATAATACAGTGTAAAATACAGGTAATATTATAAAATACCGTATTTACACATCTCTAGCTCCAACAGATCCGAGCTGTACTGATACTAATAAACAAAAAAAAAAGCAGAAGAAAAAAAGATTCTTAGAACGATACTGGGGCCGAACATAACAAGAACTTGTTACGGTTTGAAGGAACTTATAAACTTTAAAAGATTATTTTCCATTATTTTAGTCAAATTAAGAGAATAAACACTCACCGCTGCTAAATCAAGTCACGAAAACTGTCTTCAATTATTTATTAACCTCTTACAATATTTACATTGTCAATTATAATAGATGAGGTTGACCTTGAGGAAGGATCTTCTTCTGTTCCAAAATCTTCAAATTAACATAATTGGTTAGGGTTTAGTTGATCAATTAATCACCAGTAATTCCCTAGTAAATTAATTGACACTTTCCGTTGGTTGTTCCTTGTTTTTTTTCCTTTGGTCGTAAAAAGGCTGGTTTTCTTTGGGCCATGTGGTCTCAGTGATTTTCGATTTAAATCGGATTTTTAAAGCCAAAAACTGGAAAAGTAGACAAAGTATTTTGTAAAATATCAAAGGCTGATTCCCAACTTAGTGGATTTATATACTTTACTACCTACCTGAAAGGCCAAATTTCAACTACTGTAAGTCATCATCGTCAACTATGATCTCTCTTGCATAGGTTTAACCAACCATGGGTTTTCATGCAGGCCTTCTTTTGTTTTCCCTGACTGCTACCCAGCAAACTCTCTCATCCTGCAACCTCCTAGAGACGGTAACTGATGCATGATCTCCTAGATGTGCTCAAGGCATACATACATGGGCATAAACTGCGAGAGACTCTTTTGCTCATACTTGAATAGTATCGCGGAGAAGAAGAACACTTACACATTGAAGCTGTCTTCCTTAGAAACAAGTAAGATCTAATCTTTACTTTCCTGAAGTAATAAATAGTCCAGTTTGACTTGGTGCGCTTCCTAGACTGTGCCCTTGATGTCTTAACTCTAGCTCAAGCTACCTAACTTATGTGGGATTGAGTAACCCATTGTCTTTTATCCATAAATTTAAATATCAAGATATATCAGTTTTGGTTAAGTTGCATGTCTTAGCTTACATATGATAATAGAAGTGCTAGTTTCAATTAATTTCAACCAGACTTTTTCGTCTGCATAATTTAAAAACTGTAAACCAAATAGTACTACTTGGGACTTATATTCTATGGCTCATTACCATTGTTGTTCAATCTATTTTCTTGAACTGTATACAATACCTAATACATACTTGGCATTGAACCAGTCACGTAGCTATAGCTTTTACATGGGGGGTTTTGGTTTTTTTCATCTGATAGGTTTAGAAGGGGAAAGCTTTATTGGAGGCGCGGCCTAGGACAAAAAAAATCAAGTGCCACGACCTAAAGCAATTTTTCAAGTTCAAAAAATAATGTTAAGGTTTTTTTTTTCAATTATTTGTTTGACTCTGCTACATCTAAAAGTATTTTTAAACATCGTTTTAGTTTTGCCCCCTTCTGCTGAAATGTTATAACCATGTATATATATTTTTTAAAGGAGCCGCCCCTTCGCCGGCACCACCTCAGCCTCTTGGGCTTATTGTGGATTCTCCTAACATTCTGACTACAGCCTATTCAGCCAATCCCTTCCCTGTATTAGCTCATACAGGTTCTTTACTGGTTGATTGTAGAAGTTTTCTGGAGTCATTTGGGATCTTCCATTTAGTTTTTGCCTCCTGTGGTCCAGCGTCTCACAGTTGCATAATATGTGCAGAGCTGTTTCAGTGTCCTTTTTGTATCTCTCCGTTATACAGCCCTATTTTGTTCAGGTGCTCCTTTGTGGGAAAGTCTTCTTCTTCTAAGTTCTTCGCCGCTTTCCCATACCAGCCGAGATGTTACCTGTATATTAATTTGGGAGCACCTATTTTAAAAAGTGATAGATGATTGAAAATTGAAGCTTTTATTAAAACAAAAAATCAATCTCACAAAAGTAAATTTATTCTCTTCAGCTAAATTATTCACAATTGTTGAGGAATCTATTTCTATTGCCACATCCCGATGAATACTCATATTGCGGCAGTGTGCTAATATAGTATATTACGTAACGTGTGCGGTGACGAGTGGGAAGTATTGTCTCACGAGCGCAGCCGAGTGAGACAATCCCACGAGTGTGAAAAATCACTTTCGCACAAGTTATGTACACTATTTTTCCTACGACCACGCGATATACTTTTACCAAATTAGGCATGGTTTTACATATGTGTATTTGTAAATACTTTATATGGTTTTGATTACTTACCTTTGAAATTGTCCCAGAAAATTGTGATTTTTATGCAATGGAAAAAAGTACCTTTATAAAAAAGTTAGAATTAATATTTAACTTGTTGCCTACCTGTAGGAGATTGAAAGTATTAACTAGCTATTTTAAGGATTCATTGTTCAAATAATTGAAAACGGATATTTATTGTTTTAATGACATGAAAGTCCAATAAATGTCGATATAAACACATTTTATTTTGGAGAATAAATAAACTGTTGTGTAAATTTCCTTAGCGCTTATTAGTATCTTGGACAAGAACCATAAGCTACAACAGTGGGATGGCCGAGCGGTCTAGGCATCCGTGGGCTCGATTTTTGACAAGCAGTAGGGTGGTTCGAGTCCGGGTTCGGTATTTTTTTTTTTTTAATTTTAAATGAAATAAATAGATTATATTATATTATTATATGGACAAATCAACTTAGGAAATAAGCATTTCACATATACATATTAATTTGCGGAGTAAAAAGACTAGCATTTCAACATTCAATTTGACAGCTTTTTTATCCGCACACGTACGGATAAGATTTTTTTCCGTACGCGTATGAATAAAGGTCACTTTCCATAGAACTAGTCAGTGCGATATATGTCACTTTTCTATGTGGTCGTAGTCCCTGCATTGAACTAGAGATTTTTGATAAACCCACACCACTCTCCGAATAGTATTAAAATAAGCAGCTAGCCAGCACTCGATATCTAATTTAATATTACGGAAAATATAACTCCATTCCCTACCTGTTCCAATTGGGGCAAAAGGGGAGGGATAAATATAACAAACTGGGGAGAGGAGACTCAAAACTAACAAAAAAATAGAAAGCGAGTTAAGCAATGAGACAATCGTGAAATATATAAAAATACAACGCCTAAAATGGACAGGACATATTATGATACGAAAGCCTGGAGATATGATAAAAAGAATAACACACTCCTCTATGGCCGAGAAGAAGAGGAAGACCCACAGAAAGTTGGAAGAATCAGATAGAAGGGGATACAAAAAGGATGGGAATCAAAGAGTGGAGAGAAAAATGCAGAAATACAGCAGAATGGAAGAAAATAACTTCTGAAGCCAGGACACACAAGAAATTGTAACAATAAGGAGCGAAAAGGGAGTAATCCACCCTAATAAATGGATTTAAAAGCGTATTAGCGCTAGCCACAATCTATTAGATTAAAAGGCTTGATAATGATACGTTGTGCATGAAGGGCACATACACTTTAGACATTGTGAGTTAATATATAATATATACAAAAGAAAGGGAACCGAGTTACTATAGACGTCTCACTCGCTCTGAAACGCAATCATAGTGCTCTCGCACTTATACTCCCGGCTGATAATTTTTATGTTTAGGGGCTGTTCGGTCATTACAATTGGTCTAACTAACGAAATATAACTTAGTAATAGTTGCCTTGATAACATATTTGAAGCTCAGATATGTGAAAATAATTAAAGTTTATTTATTTTTTGGGGAGCTTTAAAGCGTCTGACAAAAGTTTTGGTCCATGGAAAGTGTTTGACACTTATGTTACTAATCTAGAGTATTATTCTACAAAACATATATAAAAATCAGACATTTGAATTTAAGTAAAGTAGCTCTTATTTTTAGTTACCTTTCTCACCTGATACATGCTCAGATGCCCTTAGGATAGCTCCACAAACACACAGGTATTCAAAGCACACGAGATGCTACATCTATTTGAAAATAAGTTATGTCTTATTGCTCTGGAATCTTACTCTGTAAGGGATTATTTACAGTTTTTTACCAGTTTAGTCCTAGTTGTTGGATTGCTGATAGTTTTAAGCAATTTTTTGTCGTGGCATATAGCCAGGGAAGTAGTTGTTGCTTCTTAATGAACGATCTTTATTCTTTGATTCTCAAAAACTCTGTGAAGGGTTATAAAAGTATTAAACTATTACCTTTGACATCAATTTATAATACTCTTTACTAAAATGACATTTTATTTGCAGGAAACTGTAAAAAACTAGATAATTAAAACGAAGAATTAATTATTTCGAAAATCACACTAAGGTCAGATGTCTGGCTGGTATAAATGTAAATAATAATACAGGGTGGGGCAATCTTCTGACATCGGAGGATTACATCGTTGTGGTGAGAAATAAAACTTTATTATTTTGTGTGAACTAATACAGTTACTGAGGGCACATTTTGAAAATACTTTCGATTCTACAGGGTGTTCCAAAACCACGTAGCAGTAATAACTTCCATTTTTTTTAATGGAACGTACTATATTTTGTTTAAGAATCGGAAAGATCTCACCGAGAGCATTACAAAAATATAGCACTCTAATATATTATAAGGGTGTTTTACAAAGATATGGCCAATTATTAGCAAAAAAGACCTACTCTTTAACACTCAGTAGAACAGTAAATTGAAATAAATCAACAGGTCTTTGTGTTCAAATGTCATACACATATCATTGGCTATGCTCAGTATTAATTACTTTTTTTATCTGTGGTTTCTTTAATACAGGGTGAATCAGAACGCAAATCATGCAATATCTCAAAGTTTTTAAATTAATCACCTTATAAGTCTTTTCACAATTAGTTAGTACAATTAATAAACTTTCAAAAAAACAAGTATCCAAAAACAAGTATTTTACGTACACAAATTAAATGGTATTAAATTTTTACATGCAACCTCTTGTAAATTTTAACATTTCTAAGGCATATTTGATTCGTATTTTGGATGCATCTACAATATCTAATCAATGAAATAAAATGTTTGCTAATACCGTAGGTACCTGGAGTTACCAAAAATTTCATATTTATTCATGTTTCACCTTCAAGAATTGTTATTATAGGCTTGTTTGGGAATGGGCGAAACATAATCAATCAATTTTTGATCATATCAAGTGGGCTTCTATCAAAATAGTATCTACCTACCGACCTGACAACCGAAGCTGTAAATAAACAAAAAAGATCGACACGCAAAAAAATATTTTTTCCAACATAATTCCTTCTTTCCTTCCTGTAATGGTAAGAGTATAGGTCAAAGATATTTTAAATGCATCCAAAATTACGATTAGAATTTATGTCTTAGAAATGTTAAAATACACATGATGTTGCATGTAAAAATTTAATACCATTTAATTTGTGTACGTAAAATACTTGTTTTTGGATACTTGTTTTTTTGAAAGTTTATTAATTGTTCTAACAAATTGTAAAAAGACTTATAGGGTGATTCATTTAAAAATTATGAGATATTGCTTGATTTGCGTTCTGATTCACCCTGTATTAACGAAGCCACAGATAAAAAAAGTAATTAATACTGAGCACAGCCAATTATATGTGTATGACATTTGAATACAAAGACCTGTTGATTTATTATAATTTACTGTTTTGCAGAGTGTTAAAGAGTAGGTCTTTTTTGCTAATAATTGGCCATATCTTTGTAAAACACCCTTATAATATATTAGAGTGCTATATTTTTGTAACGCTCTCGGTGAGATCTTTCCGATTCTTAAACAAAATATAGTACGTTCCATTTGAAAAAATGTAAGTTTGTGCTGCTACGTGGTTTTGGAACACCCTGTAGAATCGAAAGTATTTTCAAAATGTGCCCTCAGTAACTGTATTAGTTCACACAAAATTATAAAGTTCTATTTCTCACCACAACGATGTAATCCTCCGATGTCAGAAGATTGCCCCACCCTGTATATGGATTCATTTCAAAGAGTTTTATCACCAACAACCTCACCCTTAGTATCTGTTTGAATAAATTAGGATATTTACTTTCCACAACAAATCGTATACAATAAAAAAAAATTGTTCAGACTCATATTTAACTTGGCTGATAAATATTGGAGTGATTATGCCGGTCCTGACCAGAAAACGAATAACATCAACATTGACTATCGAAAACATATTTCCGCTTTTTGGTTTAGCGTCAGTTTTTCTCTCGAGCGAAGGGGATTGTTCTATTGCTTTTTGGGTAATAGCTATGCTCGTATATATCCTGTATTGAAAATTGGAAAATGTTGTTCACAGTTGACGAAAACAAAAATTTATCTCCATATATAAAAATCCCTTGTGTTTGACCACATTTATCTTCGAAGCCGCTCAACCGAATGTCATGAAATTTTGTCTTCTTCTAAGATGGTTTTTTCCTGATAAATTAATTACTAAATATATTGCATTATATTCTCTGTCGTATAAGCTGTATAAATATTGGATAGATCCATGTACATCTTCTATTGTTCAAATGTTCAAAATGCTCGCCACGAACGTCTTGGCAACATGCTAATCTAATCTAGAAATGTCTTCTAACTACTGATCTAATCGCATGCGTGATTTGTCTTTTTAAGTCATCTAAGTAATTATTCCGTTAAATTTAAACTTCCAGACTTAGCTTCTATATATACCGCAGAACTATTTGCCATACTGCAAGCCCTTCAATATATACTAACAGGAAACGATAAAAGACAGTAAAAGTTGTGTAGATAGATTAAAAAATTTGGATTCTACTTCAAGTCTTAATCACATTGAAGCCGAAATTTTAAAGACACATTTTGAAATTAACCAACAAAATAAAACACTTATAGTGGCGTGGATAAAAGGACACTCAGGAATTAGAGGAAACAATATCGCAGATGCCTTAGCGAAATCTGCTTTAACTACAGGCAAAACGATAAAACAAAATTACATTCCCTACACCGATTTGTACCCAACATTCAAAGAAGAGTTTAAAGAAAAATGGCAAGAAAATTTCAAGTGTTCAACAGTCGGCTTAAATTACGTCACATCTCAAAGCAGCCTTATAACAAAAAGTTGGTTTAGTACAGTTAGCAAAAGACATTTTATTGTAACAATCAATAGAATAAGATCAGGACATGCTCTTACTCCTAAATACCAGCATAAAATAGGTGTCGCGAATAGTCCAAACTGTGAATGTGGTATAATAGGTGATATCAACCATATGATTTTAGAATGTGAAAAAAATATGGACAGCATTAACCAACTGTATGGAGACCTAATTGGAAATAAATGTAATTTTCCCGTCAACACAAACTGCATAATCTTTAGCAACAACACTATCATATATACTGATATTCTGGAAAATATTATCCCGGTAGTAATAGAAACTGACATTACAGACCACTTTACAATAGCATTACAAATAGTTTATAATAACAAAACAAATAAAAAGAGAAGGGAGCATTATACTAAACAAATCAATTATAAAAAACTTGCTGACAATATCTCAAAAGAGTCTTGGTACTCCATCCTAAGCTGTAGCAGTCCAGACTCAGCAACAGAAAAATTAATAAAAGTTATACAGAAAAACGTCAATTCATGTACCTTCTTAAAAAACAAAATAGAAAAAATACAAAAATTACACCTTGGATTACAAAAGCTCTGATGGAATCCATTAGTAAAAAAAACAAATTGTTTCGACAAACAAAACTCCATCCTAATGACCATGATTTACTGCTAAACTATAAGACATATAAAAATAAACTGCATTCACTTATCCAAAAAACAAAAACAAAAAAAAAACAAAAATTCTAATAACAAACAATTATGGAGCATAGTACAAGATTTGAGTGGAACAAAAAAAGACAAATTGGGGAAATGGGAAATAAACTGACTCATCCAACTGACATTGCAAACGAATTTAACAAAGCATTTTCAGAAATCGGTGAAAAGTTAGCTAGACAAATTGACAAAAGCTCCTGTAAGATAAATGAAAATGCTTCTTTGTCAAACTCGATGGTTTTGTTACCCACAAATAGATGTGAAATAGATACATTGATTAAGGAATTAAAAATTAATAAAGCAAATGGTTTTGATGAGATTAATGCAGAATGCTTAAAAGCAATTTCACCATTTATACTAGATCCTCTAGTATATATTCTCAACTTGTGTATAGAAGAAGGGATATGGCCAAAATCCTTCAAAAAAACAGTAGTAATACCAGTGTACAAAGATGGAGACAAAACACTCAGTGAAAATTATCGACCTATATCACTCATTCCACACATGTCAAAAATATTTGAAATGCTGTTTAAAAATAGACTTATATCGTATATTAACAGATTCAATTTAATTTCTCCCAAACAATTTGGATTTAAGAAAAATACCTCCACCCAAGATGCCATTTTAAATTTAACATCAAAAGCCTATGAAGCATTGAATGATAACAAGGTTTGCTTATGTGTATTTTTGGATCTGGCAAAAGCGTTTGACACTGTTAGCCATTATAACCTATTACAAACCTTGGAAAATATTGGCATACGAAAAAATAGTCTACAGTTATTCACAAGTTATCTCTCAGAGAGAAAGCAGGTAGTAAAGATTGCCGGGCAAACGAGTGGTCAAAGAAATATATCTTATGGAGTACCACAGGGAACAGTTCTGGGTCCTGTCTTGTTTAATCTTTATATTAATGGTCTATTTTCTTTGCGCAGTGCAGGACATATAATTGGGTTCGCTGATGATACTGCTATTATTTATGAAGCAGATAACTGGTATCAATTGAAAATAAAAGCAGAAACTGATTTAAAACTAATAAAGGCCTGGTTTGATAATAAAATACTTACCATAAATTTAAAAAAAACTTTTTACTTACCACTCTCCAACTACAACCTAACTAGCGATCTATTCAAACCTCTCGAAATATCACAAAACGGACAAAATTTCAGTATAAAACCTGTGATGAGTATCAAATATCTAGGTATTACCATAGATACAAATTTAAAGTGGGATTCTCACATTAGATACGTGATAAAAAAACTACAATTCATCCTCTATAAATTTAAATACCTGAAAAAGTGTATACCCACCAAATACCTTCGAATGTTATACTTCGGACTAGTCGAGAGTCACCTACGCTATGGTATATTAGCGTGGGGAAGTGCTCTAAAAACTCAAATTCATCCATTAGAAATTATCCAAAAAAGATTTTTGAAAATCATTCTGTCTAAACCTCATACATATCCTTCAGATCGATTATATAGGGAAAGCAACATTTTTGACTTGAAACAGTTATATTTTCTTTGTGCCTCTATAAAATACCACGCCATAAAGGATAAAAGTAACCTACCTTTACATAATTATGAAACTAGGAACAAACACCACTATATTGTTCCGAGAATGATGAGATCTTTTGGTCAAAGATCTTTTTCATTCCTAGCTCCGAAAATCTATAATTGTATCCCTGACAGTATCAAACTTATAAATAATCCCATGCTATTCAGAAAGAAATTAAAAGCGTTTCTTTTGGAACAGGCGAGATATTTCTGTCATATTGCATTAATGGTATAATTATACATATCACGGACAACCATGATACATAGGATTATCAAAAAATAAAGAAAAAACGTATGGTCACATTAACCAAAGTTTTGAAATTTTAGAATTTGATTTTAAAATTTCAATTTATTATTATTATTGTAATTTTATCCATGCATCTTTTAAATAATTATCATTTAAATTTCAACTCTGATTCTAATCATAATGTTATCAGAGTTGTAATAACACATCTAACATTATTAAATTAATTACTGTTGTTTTTATTTATATGTATTTTGCCGAAACAGGTGTATGTACACCTATCGGAGACCTTCGGGTTGTTTATTCACTAACCAAACATATTTGTAATTACTTATATACTTTGTGAATAAAATTATTATTATATTATTGTATTTATCAACATCTAATCAGATGCGAAATTAAATTGTAAATTCTAATGAAAATGTAAGCAATATTGCGACAGAACAAATTGTAAGTGTGTCAACGAAAAAAAAAAAAGAAAAACAAAAAAAAAGAATAAAAAAAAATTATATAAGAAAATGAAAAAAAAAAATTGTTAAAAAAAAAGTAGAAATTAAAAAAAAAAGTTTCATTATACAGAGCAACTACAGACACACAATACTAACCATTAACAAAACGATGTCAATGCTGTTAAAACTGTGTAACAATAAATTTTAAGACGTAAATAACTAAAAATTGATCTGGCTAATTGGTTTTTGCCAAAGCCATCTAACTGAAGGAAAAAAAAAAGTCATCTAAGTTATGGGGCTCAGTTTTGTATATGTTTCCGTGAAAGACCGAAAATTGGTGAATGTCGAATGTCTCAACGTTGTTTGACGTATGTCCGAAATATTGTTGATATTCCATTATTTCTAACTTACACCGGCGATTGTCGACATTCAGGATGCACTCATGGTGTATGTTAAAAAGAATTTTTTTTAAATGAAAAAAAAATCCATCTTTATTTATTAAAATAATATGGGAAAAGGACTTTGTTGAACTCAAAACAAACAGTACAACATAAAAATATGAAATGAAATATAAAAAATAAGAACAATATCTTATTTATATATAATTATCGTTTATTTATTCGTTTATTTATTGCAACATCTTAAACTACCGTGGCACTTCGAATTGCACAAAAGTTCCTTGCTTTTACTGCTGCATTTAGTCGTGGAACACTTCCTTTTGCAGTTACAACGTGTATAGCCTTGCCCTCCACTTTTTGAATTAGCAGAAGCTGCTTCTCTTAGCGACATTTCTTTTGTTGAAACTTCGTCAACTTCGTCAACTTCGTCAACTTCGTCAACTTCACAAATTACGAACTGATTACTGGTGAAAAACTGCTTCAAGGTACCATTTTTGTTAGCTTATCTATAAAAGTCTGAATCCTCTATTCCAACAACAACCGCTAACACATTTCGAGGGTCTGTACGACCACGGTCGACATCAGGGACTTGAATTCTTACGGTATCACCAATTTGGGCAGGAGGAAACTTTTTTTTTGAGGTTCGCAACATTTTTTTAGAAGATTGTCTTTTGCAGCTACTCTTTTTAAAGAAATTAGCTCGTGTTGTTCAGTCAGTGCTTGAGATGAAGATGTGTTAGGTGGCGGATGGCGGATGGCGGATCAGTCAATGCTTGAGATGAAGATGTACTAAGTGGCGGATCAGTCAGTGCTTGAGATGAAGACGTGTCAGGCTGCGGGTCAGTCAGTGCTTGAGATGAAGACGTGCCAGGTTACGGATCATCTCCAATGGTATTTTCATTATCCATGTCTGTTTCAACATAAGCTTCTAGCTGTTCTTCGATATCAATGTTTGAAATTTGCCCGCGAGGGAGTGATGACGATGTTATACCCCTTTTTGATTTAACGCCAAGCAGGGCTCCATAAGGACTCTGGCGTATTCCTTCGTGATAAGTTGTGTTTTTGGCGATATTGGACAAACGGCAAACCTCCTGACCACTTGTTTGAATCATTGTCTTGCATCCAAGCATTTAACATATTTTGTATGTCCTGATTGGCTCTTTTAACTGAGCCTTGTGTTTGACTGTGACGAGGCTTTCCGTGCACTATTTTAACATCTTTCCACATAACGCATAGTTCAGATATGACTCGATTACTAAAATCTCTGCCGTTATCCGAATGCAATATAGCGGGAGCACCAAATATTAAGAAAATTTGGTGATATGCTACTTCTTCCGATCTCTTGCTTTTTGAAGGTCGTAACTGAACAAATTTGGTTAAATGATCTTGATATACAATGATAAACTTGTAATCGCTATTCCTGTGTGATTGCAAGTCTATCAAATCGACTTGACATCTAGAGTTCAATTCGGAACTGAGCATTGGTCCCACAACAATACCTTTTTTAGGCGCACTATGTTTCATTTGACATTGTTCACACAAATTTAAATACAACATTACAACTTCATGAGTAATATTTTTGTATCTAACTAGGAATTGTTTAAGCATTCGTGTTCTTCCTCCATGGCCTGTTCTTATGTGAGTTTCAGAAAGTATTGTAAACAACTCATCATTAGAGACATAATACTGGATATTTGTTTCTCCTGGTTTTAATGGCACAATTAACTTTTCTTCATCACTAACATTTAAAATGTCAAAACGTTTTAAACGTTTGTAGTCCAAAAGTCCAAAGGTGTACAACACTTACTTTTAGCAGAAGTTACTTCAGAAACGATTTTAGAGTACTTTTCTTGTGAAAAATAAAAACAATTGTCTTCTCGTTTACTTCCAACTGAGGCATGTAACTTCTCAAAAAAGGTAGAACGTGTCGCGGGACACACGGTAGGAACTTTAGTTCCTTTTAAGCAAAAGTTGTATAATACATTTATAGACAATTTGCATATTCTTTGGTGGTTGAGTAGTAAGCACACCGGGTTCGATTCCCCGCGAGGAATTTTTTTTATTGTTAATTTTATTTTTAAATAATCATTCTGCTTGATATTAATAACGACAACAGGTAGACGTTTGAAATATTTAGCAGAATATTCATTATTATAGATAATGGTACGGTACCCTCCATGAGGGAGTCCGACTGGCAACATCTACTTATAACAGCATCGTATATTTAAAAAAGGAAACCGTAGCATTATACAAATTGGACATTCGTTCACCACAAAATTAGTGGAAACATAAAATTGAATTGTTAAATTTTTAATTTGAAGTTATATTACAGTTTATAGAAATTTTTATTTTCTAGATTTTTTCCTAAGTGGGTCGTAGAAAAAATATGCTGCTCGACTCGTGTGGATTGCCCATATCGCACTTGAACGATTGAGCACTCCGCCTACGGCGTCGTGCTTCATCTTCGTCCTCGTGCGATATGGCCATCATATCCACACTAATTGCACAAACTACAATTTCTTTCAAAATATGCCCTTTTACATTTAAAAACTACCTGCCAAATGTCAAATCAATTTATCAATCCATTTTAAAATTATCGAATTAAAACTTTCAAGTTTTCAAAATTTCAACACCCTGTATTTCGAAAAGTAGCTAGACCCCTTAATCGCGCAAAAAAAATTATGGAAATAATAGTAAAAATTTATCCGAACAAATTCAAGTAGATCACTAACTAGCACTGCGAATACCAGCTTTGCATAGAATTTCAATATATCATCGGTGGTTCAGTGGTTAGAATGCTCGCATTGCACGCGTGCGGCCCAGGTTCGAATCCGGGTATGAGCATTTTTATTATTATGAATCGCTGCTTCGTAAACGAGAGAGAGTCTAAGGAGGCACAAGCACGCAAAAGCAAGGCACATAACGAAGCAATGTAACATAACGCAGCGTAACGTAACGCGTAACGGTCAGATCTTTTGCGTCGCGACCCCTGGTCGCTCAAACATAACCTGGCATAAAGAACTAAAGTTCCAAAAACTTATCACGATTCACTGTAGTAGCCATTGAATACAAACGTTGCGTTAGACTGACGAAGGCAAAGCGAACTGAAACAAGGGAGCTGGAACCGTCTAAAAACTTGTCACGACCTCCGAGATTCGCTGGACCTCATTTGTGTTTGTCGACATATACCGGTGAAAGTCCGAATGTATAATAAAATTAAGAAATGTTCGGACTTTCACCAAGGCATTTGACATTTGTCGACATCCACCGGCGAATGTTGACATTCACTACTTTCGGTCTTTCACGGTAACATATACAATACTTTTGAAATATCCCCACAAAAAGTAGTCTAATAGCGTCAGATCAGGAGATCGTGCTGGCCATTCTATCGATCCACGTTGTGATCTGTTGAATGAACCTGTCTGTGCGATTAACCATTAACTAAGATCCTTTTCACTACATTCAGCGCATATGCTATGTATATACCTTGAAGAATATTAGAATATTAGAAGTATTTTATTTCACAGATATCCTAAGCATGTGATAGGGACTATCAATCAGGTCAGGTGATTTTACATCAGATCTTCAGCACGTTTATGGTACATTTCAAGCAAATGCCATGCATATACCATAAATTAAAGTCAGAGGCGAGTATATACCTTTAGCACGATAATTACTTAATATACATATATATTCTTCATTAAGCTAACTCCATTCGATATTGATGCCATTATCATATATATCTTTCCATTTATAATATACACTTAGCATGTATATATCTGAATAATCTAATGATTAACCTTAAATCATATTTTTAACATGTGCAAAGTATAAAACATAGAACATTATTTGGTACATTCAATGCACATGCTGAATACGTCCTTCGCACATCCTGTTTCAGCATATGCTTTATCGTATGTGAATAACACATTATTTGGAAGAGTATAGACAGCCACTACATTTCTTCAATTAGTTATTGAATTGAATTGAGAAATACAGCGTGTATAAAATTGATTTGATTATTGATTAAACATTCATGAAGTGAGAACAACTATATAGATAATGTTATCAAGGAAATACATTTGAGAAGAGTTCCTTTTTAACAAAGTTTTCGAAATAATACATAAACGCATAGAAAGAGGGCGCTGACTTTTATTTTTAGCTTTACACCGATTCATATGTAACCACGGAAATCAAATACCGGACCAAAGCTAAGGAGTTATACTTACCTGGCGTAGGGGTTGCTGTGATCAACATGGCATGCAGATGGCATGGAGGTCCCCCCAGTACAAGGATTTTTCATTGCACTAATTAATATTGTTACCTTAATGATTGGTAAATGAAAAATAAGAGTTTGACAAAAAAGTTAACTTCTATATCATGTACATAGCACCTAAAACGTGTATGCATTGCAAGCAAGAAACTTCAGAAGAGCATGTGCATAGTACATTCTTTTCGTAAAAGGAAGGGTAATGGATATGCGTAGGTCCTACGAATAATACGAGATATCTTTATCATGTGCCTAGTATCTACACTAGCACATGTATAGGAGATTAATAGCACTCGGATAGGTATATAATATATACGCCGATAGCACATGCCTAGGATGTTCTGTATATCAGAAGGCCTATAGCTGAAAAATGCGTAGCATGTGAAAAGGATGTGCTATCACATGATTATTGGCACTTTAAGCTTTAGTGCTGGGTACATACTCAGCATCTTATAAAAACATTTTTCATCACATTCTGAAAACCTGACCAGCATGTGACCAGGGCACAACACAATCTATTTATAGCACTCGTTTTGGTATTATTTGAGAGCATGCTTTGCACATCCATGTTCTTGAAAATATTCCACGCATATGCTTAGGATGTCAAATTGCTATGTGGGATATACTCAATAAACTATTATGATTATGGTAAAAAAGCTCCTGACTTTCCATTCTCACAGGAAATGTCTTTGGTGAAGTAAGTCCTGTGAATTTAGTGGAATTTTTGCTTAGGAATATAAACGAGAAATTAAATTCAAGATAAACTGCATGTGCATATTGTCTTTTCAAATCCACGATAGTACGTGCAACAGCTGCATTGTACAAGTAAATAATTTGAGAACTAGAAGCTTCTCAATACCGCGTGTGTACCATAAATATCACACACAAAGAGGTTACGTGACTTCATAAGATTAAAATGAACAGTAAAATGAGATTAGAGTTTCCTTATCCCAGTTTTATTTTTAAATTGGTGTTCAACGCATTTTACTTGAGAGAAGATATAGTGAAATCAATAATCGCGTTTCCAGGTTCACCTAGAGTACATTTATTTGGGCGTTGTATAGTCAATAATGTGAAACTTATAAAATATATTCAAGCAACCAACGACATGTTTTGACACGTAGCCACCCTTCGGTGAGTATTCAGAAATTGATCCCTGAGGTACGATGCGTTACCGTGCCTGAATCACAGAGTACACCATCTAACAAGAGGTGAATGAAAGCCGTTTTCGTGATCGCAATTTTGTGTGCACATGCGTGAATTAATTAGTATATATGTCAATGTCAAGTCGACACATGGTCGACACTTCCGTTCGTTCGTTCGTTCCCGTCAGTTACTCAGTTTTCTGTGGTTTGGTTGTCACTGCCTTAGTTAGATGGTGTACTCTGTGGTATCAAGTAGTATATCTGTCAGTCTCGACGTATTTCCGTTTAAGTCCAACTTCAAAGGAACCGACAAAGCTTTCGTCTCTTGTTAGATGGTGTACTCTGTGGTCTGAATCACTAGATATTCTTGCTGTCCATCTTCTAGGCCATGCTACACATTCAGTAAGACGTCGAAAGACCATCAGAGCTTGTTGTCCTTCGCGAAATACCAGCAATACAAGAATTTATTTCAAGGCGGGTGCTAAATTCTCACCCTTTACAGAGAGTTACAATTTGTGTTTTTGCATTGTAGTTGCAGTTATTTAAAAAAAATTTAAACTTACATAGTCCGCTGAAATCGTAGCTGTGGCTCAAAACTTCGGACCTACTCAATATTTTTTGACGTGCAAAGCCTGGTTTTGTAGATCTCGCAGGAAGGAAAAAAGGTAAAGGTAAAAGGTGTCGCGGGACACACGGTAGGAACTTTTTATTATTTATTTATTTTACTCTGGATGAAACATCATTTAACAAAAATATTCAGTATAGTATTAATTATAAATAAAAATAAAAATCTTATCATTAAGTTGATTGGCACAATAGTTATTTATGATACAAGTGCGTGAAGTTATACTTTTGCGCAAAAGTTGCGAAAATGCCAAAATATTATATGAAGTAATCGGTACAAATTAACAACAAATACTTAAAACATAATAAAAAGGGTATTTAAGGGGACCTCAAATTTTATAAAATCATGTAATACATTTGATGTTATAAATGAACAATTTGCATTTTCCTCGTTGGTCGAGTAGTGAGCAAACCAGACTCTCACGCGGTAGACCCGGGTTCGATTCCCAGTGAAGAAGTTTTTTTTTATTGTTAATTTTATTTTGAAATAATTATTCTGCTTGATATTAATAACGACAACAGGTAGACGTTTGAAGTATTTAGCAGAATATTCATTATCATAGATAATGGTACGGTGCCCTTCATGAGGGAGTCCGACTGGCAACATCTACTTCAAAGATTACAGATATTCTGTAATCTTTGTCTACTTATAACAGCATCGTATATTTAAAAAGGGAAACCGTAGCATTATACAAACTGGACATTCAAGAGCTGTACGTTTACCACAAAGAAATTAGTGGAAACATAAAATTGAATTGTTAAATTTTCAATTTGAAGTTATATTACAGTTTATAGAAATTTTTATTTTCTAGATTTTTTCTTAAGTGGGTCGTAGAAAAAATATGCTGTTCGACTCGTGTGGATTGTCCATATCGCACTTGTTCGTTCTCGTGCGATATGGCCATCATATCCACACTAGTAGCACAAACTAATATTTCTATCAAAATATGCCCTTTTACATTTAAAAACAAGCTGCCAAATATCAAATCAATTTATCCATCCATTTTAAAGTTATCGAATTAAAACATTCAAGTTTTCAAAATTTCAACACCTTGTACTTCGAAAAGTAAATGTTCTAGACCCTTTAATCCTCATATCATTTTGTCCAATTTTACGAGAGGAATCTATACATGCAAACGTTGTAATTACCCTTAACGTTCGAGATGCTTACACCATTTTTCGCGCGATCGTATTGAAATAAATTCCGAAGAAAATAATTTAAATTCCTTCGAAATGAACGAAATGTCAAAAGTGACATTTATACTTTTCGATCAGTTTAAAATATATCTTGCATTTTGATGAAATTGTTATTTATTATTATTTATTACTTTTCGACGTCTGAACGGTAAGTAAATCACTTACCGACATGTTAAACTTAGAAACCAGTAGTAAACACAACCTACCGTCCTGACAACCGATGCTGTAAATAAACAAAAAAGATCAATCGCGCAAAAAAAATTATGGAAATTTATCCAAACAAATTCAAGTAGATCACCAGCACTGCGAATACCTGCTTTGCATGGAATTCTAATGTAGCATCGGTGGTTCAGTGGTAGAATGCTCACCTACCACGCGGGCGGCCCGCATATTTGTAAACGACGTCCATGTTTGCGATTCGGTTGTAGCCCGAACGCTGCCGTAACCTCTTCCGTAAAGAGCATACGATATCGCAAATCCTATTTACTAAATAGCATCCGTGATTGCAAATTTCAACTGCCCTAACCATTTTTGCATGGCAGACGATATCGCATTATCCGTCTAGCAAATAGCATCCGTGATTGCAAATTCTGAAAGTGCTATAAGTATGCGTGATGTGTTAATGAATAAAACAACTTCAATAGATTTTGGCACTTTTATTGCAAATTTAATTAACAAAATATGTATTCAAGGTTAGGTTAGGTATAATAGGTAAATATAAGAAGTAGGTAGGTATGTATGTACTTTGAATAAAAAATATTATTTAGCAATTTTCCCTCTGCCTAGGAACTTATTGTCTTTAACACATTCTTGTAAATCATGGGGTGCTAACCTCTGTTTCTGAGTTCCATTTTTCCGCTTTCTCCCTGATTGGAATCTCCTTCTCCCTGTAAATTTAGTTTTTCTGCGCATAATAGTAGTTAGTTGTACAGAAATTTCCATGCCCTTTCGAGAAGCGTTAATTAATCGTTTGGTGCTAGTACCCCTAAATTAAAAGGCAGTATGTGAGCCACTTAAAAGGCTGGAAGAACTTTTCACATTCGTATTATAACTGTTCATAAATGCTTTTACTCTTTCTTGAAAGTTTTCAAGGTCATCCCTCAAATTTTTTTCGATATCGGATGTAAATTTTGTTGCAAATAGTTTCCACTCATTTATAAGAGCACTGGTATTCACTTC
>CAJUYG010001903.1:32944-47416 GCA_910591675.1 Galerucella calmariensis | reverse complement strand
ACACGTCTTTAACTCTCTGTGATCTCAGTAAAGCATTTGATTGTGTGGATCATCAGCTGTTGCTGGGAAAACTGGAGTATTATGGAATCAGGGGTACAGCATTAAAACTCTTTAAATCGTATTTATACAACAGAAAACAAGCTGTTTATGTTTCAGGAGAAATTAGTAATTGTAAACCTGTGTTTCATGGAGTACCACAAGGCTCCATTCTTGGACCAACTCTCTTTGTAATTTATATTAACGATATATTCACTTACTTGCTACCCACAATATGTATCTGCTACGCTGATGATACATCGTTGGTACATGCTAACTCTAATATCAAAGATTTAATAAGTATGAGTTCTAGGACGGATGATAAAGCGGAACAGTGGTTTACTTCCAATCATCTCAAGTTGAACACAGACAAAACCCAAAAAATTATTTTTTCATCTAATTACAACTTGACTTCCAACAAACAAGTTCAGCTATTGGGTTTCACCTTGGATGACAGACTCACTTGGGAGGCGCACATTAACAAATTATGCAAGAAACTGTCCACTCAGCTCTTTGTCCTTAGACAGTTAAAGTTCGTAATTATTAGCAGTGTTTTAATGCAATCTTATTACTCCTTATTTCAAAGTCATTTGACCTACGGATTACTCCTATGGGGAAAATCTTCTTATGCTGATAGAGCTTTTACGTTGCAAAAAAAAGGCAATAAGGATCCTAGCGGGTGCTTTACCTAGAGATCACTGTCGGACTTTATTTAAGAAATTTAAAATTCTACCTTTGCCATGCTTGTTCATTCTGCATGCTGTTCTTGAAATCCATAAACACAAAGATGAATATCAGACTAATTCCGATTATCATAACTACCCCACTAGGAAAGCGTCTCATCTGAGGCCACATTTCACAAGATTGAGATTGACAGCTCGCAATACAATGGATGTGGGCTTGTATAATAAACTACCGGATGACATCCGGCTATTAAGCTACAATCAATTTAAAAAAAAAGTAAAATCCTTCCTTTTAAGCCAGTGTTTTTATCAAATTTTAGAATTCCTCCAATGTGATGTCTCTTTTACATTATAACTGTCATAATTATGTATTGTATTGATATATTGTATTGTTTTTATTTATATATATGTTTCTATTTAATGTATAGGTAGCTATACTATAAATACTATATGTACTGACATGTCACAAATGTAATTAACTCATAATGTGATCAAATAAATACTACTACTACTACTACTATTATAACGTGACAACATCGTACTAGCGTTACCCAGCACATGTCTATTGTTTGGGGAATTCCGTAGGCCGATTGTGGATACCCTCGGCTATAAACCAAATAGCAAATGTTATTAAAGGAAATTTTGTTGAAGATCTTGCGATAGATGCAACTATCCTAAATTTAAATATGTACCAATTACCAGCGTGGATGTTGAACGATGATTGAAGTTTTTCTGATTTAAAATTTGTGCTGAGTGATAGAAGAATGGGATTTACTGTTGACAATTTAGAAAAACAATTAGCTAGTTATTGGTTTATTCAAAGACGAGTAGTTTGTATGTTTAAAGTTTCATTCGTTCCTATTATTTAGTGTTTTTTCCGTAAGAAGTAAGTTTCTGCTTTTTTTAGGAAAAAGTAGTTTCTTTATTTACATTATATTATGATGAAATGACTTTTATTTTTTATGTTTTTTGTGTAAAACTGTGTTATATTGATAAAGATATTCGTTTTTATAAATTATTTTTCCTTGCTTTTTTTTTAAATTTCATGCATATTTATGAGCTTATTTTCAGAAAATTTTGAGCTTTTTTAAGCGCATATTTTAAGTTTTTTTATGCTTAAAAATCCATGCTCTATTAATCACAGGTATCCCGAATTGCCTAATATTTCACAAAGTACTGTGTCTAAAATTCATGCACAATTCAGAGTACTTGGACATGTCAAACCATTGAAAAGAAAACCATTCTTCGTTGAAGATGATGTGAAAGTGGATATTTCGGTAAGTGTCGAAGAGAATCCAACTTCAAGTACACGCAAATTAACTTTTGTGCAGGAGTTAACAGAAGACGATCCAGATCGTAGAATGGATTTCTGCGAAAGATTGCTGCCATAATTCTTGTCGAATATTAATTTCTTGAGTGAACACATTAGTGTCTCCAATTGCCCCCAAAAATGAATATCTAGTAAATTAAAATCGTGACTCCGAGCAGGCCATAGAAATTCACTCCCTCGCCCTTTCCATATATGAAGAAATTAATTGTTTAAATAATTTCGCACCGCAGTCTTGCATACACCACATACTTTTTTGGTTTAATGGTAACTTTTCCAGCTTATCGAAAAGTGTATTTTGGAGAAATTCCAGATATGAATTGCCATTGAAATTGGCAGGTAATTCGAAAAGACCTATTAAATAACCTTTAAAAATTCCACACCAAACATTTGTTCTCAGTTAATGTTGAAAATGTGTTTGCGGAATGTGGATTCTCATTATCCCAAATATGGTAATTTCTCCAGTTGAAAACGCCTCTATGTGTGAACGTAGCTCAATTAGTGAAAAGGATATTGATAACAAAATTGTTATTTGCATTAGTCCTATCCATGATAAATTGTGCAAACTCCATTCGTTGTGGAAGATCTGTAGGTAGCAACTTCTGCACTGGAGAGAAATGGTAAAGTCTTAAGCCTACTTTTTTCAATATTCTGAAAACTGCAAAATGACTAATTCCAATTTAAAATTGATGAACATTAATATGAAATAATCATTTGGAATGGAATTTACTAGAACTATATAATACATTTGTTCCACTACTAGCTGTGAAGTTGACAATTATTGGATCTTCTAGCCAACTGAGGAGTTGAATTTTTCTATTAGTGGTTAATAATTTTTTCTAGGTCAATAATGAACAGATTCAGATATTTTGAGAATTCAGGGATAGTAGTTCAAAAAAAACGTGTACAACTTAATTTTGTATACCCAGGAGATTGTCTTTAAAAGATTTGCTGCTTGAAATTACCTATCAAGATAAAATTATTTGAATAAAAAGGCCAATAGTTTAAAATTCTCGCTTAACCAAAAATGACTGATGACATAACGCGTAATAACATAAAACTGACAGTGTACTTGTCAATCAGACGACGGGGTAAACGCTCTCGTAGTACGTTTGTGAATTATTTTCAAGTTTTGTCTTAAATATGGCTAGTAGTGGAAAAAATTGTATATACACCATGGTGGTGAAGACATTTTTAAACCTCACTCCTTATTTCGCTCGGTCAAAAATAATAGTCTTCACCACCTAATTGGTGTATAATATACTATTATTTTTGCACGATCGGTTTTTTTTTCAATTCACCAACATTGCTACCATAGAAGTAGGTTGTAAACACGACCTTAGGGCCGTAAAGAAGTATGAAAAGTATAACGTAAAGCCATAGGTATAGCAGAATATGAAAATAAACAAATCAATTTAACTGTAAATTAATGCATGTTAAAATTAATAGAGCAGTTTGGAAAATAATTATTGAAAATAAATAGAATTTTACTTTGTTGGTGATGTATTTCTTGATCTATGTTATTGTAAATCAACGAAGCTTCACTCGGTATGGAACTACTTGGAGCGGAACAAAAACCGATGGTGCAAAAAAAAAGCGTAAGATATACGGGCCGGATGTTCCCTTACAGCTTCCCTTATATCTTAATATACTATTATTCAGTGAAATAGTTATTGTCTTATGTGAATTCACCATTAAAATTGACAAATTTTATCATCGAGGTGGTTAAATTATTAACGACACTCATGTGATATAAGCAATAAAACAAAATTGGATATTTTGAACATTACTTTAAATGCAAATAACTTGAAAACTACTCACTCTATCGCGTTGAGTCAGGACGATGATATTCACGTAGAAACTGACGAAAAATCAAATAAACCCGCGGAAAAGATTATTACGACAGTGGCGCAGATTGTAAGGGGATTAAACGAGGTACCCATCCCTACCACACGCCTCTGGTAATGGAAAGAAAACATATTTTACCACGGTATAAATGAAACTAGCATGTGTAAACTCTTTGCCTAGTGTGAACAAAAAATATTGAACGGTGTCAAAACTATGTGCTAAAATTAATTAGAATATTTAAGTATTTTGGCTTAAATTCATATAATACCTTTTTGGTGTGCGTCATCGTTTGTTAATGTCCTTCCAACACATTATGTTGGGAGAAATGGGAAAAAAGGCAGGTCTGTGATTAATCCCTACCAAAATATCACAATAAATGTATTACAAACGTTAACCCTAAACTTTTACTTAAGAAATTTGATTGGTTGATTTTTAGATTACGCGCAAGCGCGATCTATCAATCGGAGGAAATTACAGTAATCAAAATAAGATGCAGACCTATCTTTTGTAGCGGCAATGTGTCTTACGTGTTTTTCTAATGTAAAGTATTTTCAGTTTGCTGAATACGATCCCGATGATTTTATTCATCAACTTCAAGCTACATGTCAAAATAGCAAATAAAATAAACGACATACGCAAAATCCGGATATACGTCACAAACGATGACGCAATCCAAGGAGGTTATTATATGAACTATACTATTATTTTGCACTAAAGATTATGTAATCCTGTTCAGGCAACTCTACTGGTTGCTGTAGATGATTCTAATTAATTGAATAGATGAGGCTTTTACTTGATTTAGATCCATACAAAATGATAAAATGAAACAATTTGATTGGTTAAAATCTATATTATATTAAAATTTTAATATAATGTAGATTTCAACAAATCAAATTGTTTCATTTCATCTAATTCTGATTAAACTTATTCAGTCATTTATTCTCAATTCTAGCTGGTGCTTCGTCTCTCCTATGGCGTGACGATTTTCACGAATGTAGGCATAGTTATGTGTATTACGTGAATTGAAAATGTTGTTAAACGGAAGCCTTGATTGATAGCTAAACGAAATTTTTGAGCAAAAGTTGGGAACTTGCTTTTATTGAAATTGAAACGGATGGAGGTTTTCGTATGTTCTGTACACCTCTGTAGTTTGCGTTAAGCTGTATATTCTAATGAAGTTATAATTCTTTTTATGGGATCAAAACGAAGAATAAACCATTTTAATGTGAAAAATACTACTTTGTTTCTGTAAATGAAATGAGATCATAACTAGACGACAAAAAAAATCAACATCTCATCGCTTTCCTTGAAATTTTTTTTTCATTTTAAGATGTAAACCATTCCGACAGAAATCCAATTTCATAGTTTCGCATAAAAGGACTCTCTACATTGTTACACAATGTGTGCTTTCTGGTCTAAGAGAAAGAGGGATAAACGGTTACTAATTTGTTTGTTGCCTAATCTTAGGAAATATGCGAAGGGTAAACGTTTGAATTCGACATGTAAATCCCCATTCAGTGGTATATACAAATTTAATATACAAAGGGGCTATATGTACCTCGCTAGGAACTTTTCAAACAACTATTCAACACGAGAATCGTTTTAATTCACTCCATTTCAGTACATGAAATTCATTATAATACTTAAACAATTAACTTATAGGGGTGAAAGACATATCAAGTTCACAACTGTGAATTTTCATACATTTTTACCAAAAAATGTATCATTGCTCGCTATGTTTATACACTAGCGTGCAAAAAATTGATGTTCAATTGTTATAGAAGGAGCTTAGTCGCTTGGCTTATAAGTGTCACCATATTAGGCCACATTCAGTAGCTTTTTTTTAAATAGTCGATTTTTCTCTGCATAACCTACCGATCTCAAGATTTAGTGCCTTTAGATTATATGAATGCGTCATTACAAGGTGGTGTAAAAAATGTGTACCGGCGTTACCAAGACTGAAAGACCAGGATCCAGGCCAAAAAGAG
The DNA here is from genome assembly GCA_910591675.1 of Galerucella calmariensis. NCBI lineage: Eukaryota > Metazoa > Arthropoda > Insecta > Coleoptera > Chrysomelidae > Galerucella > Galerucella calmariensis. The sequence goes on along the minus strand of CAJUYG010001903.1, from coordinate 41,534 downwards.
TCATCGCCCAGAGAGACGACCGCTTTTTTGTGTTGAAGATGTGAGAAATGTTAATAGTATCGAGTGGACTGTTCGGAAAAGTCTAGTTTTTGCTTTACTGGATCAAGCAGACGTCGGCGAATATGAGGAAGACCCATATTTGTATTTTCGTTGTTGTATTCACTAGCGACTTCCATTTCCATTGGGTCGATTATGGTTTGGGGTGTAATTTATTCACAAACTCGTTAATCTTTATCAAAAGTAGCTTCCTTTCAGCTCAAACATATTCTGAAAAAGTTCCCTTCACTCGGGGCTATCTCTTTCATATGAAAAGATAAAGGATAATGTATTACATACAAACGATGACGTAGGAATTAGGTGATTTGATTTGCCAGTTCGCAATCCAGACATGAATCCCATCAAACATTGTCAGGTATAGTTGAAATAATACCCTTCTTGGTGTGCGTCATCGATTGTGACGTATATCCGGGTTTTCGGCATGTCGTTTATTTTATTTGCTATTTTTACATATAGCTAACCTTAAATTTGATAAATTAAATCATCAGGATCGTATTAAGCCAAAGCCGAGAAGGCTATGAAATTAATAATCACTAGCTTCTTTTCCTAACTGAAAATAATTCAGAACTTTCAAAATGCTGATGTTTTTTCGTGTATCTAGGTATATTTTTGTATTATTTAGATAAATATAACAATAAGATTAATATTCACTTCTCATGAATAATATTGGACCGTAAGCAACAAAGTACACACCTGACAAGAACTGTCAGTGTGACAGTAGAAAAAGACGTAAGACACATTGTCGCTACGAAAGTTACGCCTTCATAGTATTTCAATCTCGCGATTGATAGGTTGCGCTGGCGCGTAATCTAAACATCAACCAATCAAATTTTTGTAAGTCAAAGATTAGGGTTAACGTTTGTAAAACATTCAAACGGTTCATTATTGTGATATTTTTATTAGGATTAATCACAGACCTGCCTTTTTTTCCATTTCTTCCTACGTAATGTTATAGAAGGAGATTAACAATCGATGACGCACACCAAGAAGGGTATTATTTCAACTATACCTACGGTTTGAAGAATCTCATAAACTTACATAAATTATTTTCCATTATTTTAGATCAAATTAACTGCTATGAATCAAGTCACTAAAACTGTTTTCAATCATGTATTAACCTCTCTCAATGTTTTCATTGTCAATTATAATAAATGTTGACCTTGAGTAAAGATCTTCTGTTCCAAAATCTTCAAATTAACATAATTGTGCCTACCTTGGTACCGGTTTAGTTGATCAATTGATCACCACTAATTTCCCAGTAATTAACTGACACTTTCCGTTGGATGTTTTTTGTTTTTCTGCTTTGGTCGTAGAAACGTTTTCCTTGGGCCATGTGGTCTCTGTGAATTTCGATTGAAATCGGATTTTTAAAGCCAAAACTGGAAAAGTAGACAATGTATTGTGTTTAATATCATAGGCTGAAAGGCAAAATTTCAACTCATGATCGTCAACCATGATCTTATATTTTATATAGGTATAACCAACCATGGGTTTTCAGGCCTTCTTCTGTTTTCCCTCACTGCTACCCAGCAAACTTTCCTGGCCGCACCTCCTAGAGACGGTAACTGATGCATGATCTCCTACATGTGCTCAAGGCATAAAAATGCATACTTGGGCATAAACCGCAAGAAGCTTTTGCCATACTTGATTATTACTGCAGAGGAGAAGAACACCTACACCTTGAAGCTGAATTCCTTGAAAACAAGTAAGATCTAATCTTCACTTCCCTAGAATAGTAAATAGTCCTGCCTGGTTTGGTGCGCTTCCTAGACTGTGCTCTTTGGTATCCTAACTCTACCTCAAGCTTATTTATGTGGGATTGTGTATGAAGGTATATCACTTTTGGTTCAGCTGCTCCATCCTATTATGTCTTAGCTTATATATTAATATATTATAGTAGAAGTACCAATTTCATTGATTTCAATCAGACTTCCCAGTCTGCATAATTTAAAAAACTGTAAACCAAATGGTACCATTATATTGTATGGTTCAGCACTATTCTTGTTCAATCTATATTCCTCACTTCATTTCTTCAACTGTATACAGAAATATAATTGAACACTCTTATCAAATACATACTTTGCACTGAACTAGAAATTTTGGATAAACCTACACCCCTTTTCGAAAAGTATTGAAGTAAGTAGCTCGCCAGCATTTGATCAATTTAATATTACTGAAAAGATAACTCAATTCCCTGCCTGTTTCAGTTGGGATAAAAGGGGAGGTATGGATATAACAACATGCCTGAAAGAAGCTGCGACGATGGATCAAAGCTCATATACCAGATCCAAGAACCCCCCGAGAGGCTAAGAGAGCTGCTATCACAATAGTGAAAAAACGGCGAGGAGATAAAATCTATAACTTATTAACCCTAATTCTCCCTCGTCGGTGTATTTAGCTGTTTTTTGGGTGGATACAATGTCGGACTATTATTAGCTTCAATGGATATTTTCTTCAATTCTTCAGTTTCTTGAATTAGTAAGTGGTGTTTTCAGAAATTGGAAGGTGAGAAAAAAATTATATATAATTTTGGAAGAGAGTTAAGCCCTCAACTGTGGCACTGGTTACATCTTACTGAAGCAGCACTAATATACAAGGAAGTGGGTTTTGGTATAATAACAATAACAAACCAGTAAAGATAAACAGTGTAAGTTATTAGGATTGAGCCAAGTTTATCCAGATTTAAGACAAAACTCAATTAATGAAGGAATATTGAAATAGTATGAAATCGATTTTTATTCAAGCAAATAATGTACTGTGTTATTTGTAAGATGCGACATAGGAATTCCTGTACAAAACTGTCAAACGGAAGCTAACTTTTTCACCAAATAACGTTCATGATAAACAATAACAGAGTTGGGAAGGTCGTTGAAAAATAAGTTTAATTGCACTTTTAATTTTCTTAAATTCACTCTGGTTTGATGAATAAATAAATAAAATGGAAATGTAATATTCAAAGAAGTCAAACTTCACATTCACACCACTTTCGAAAACTTTAAACCGTCTGGGAAATAGCTGCACGATTAGGTGCACAGAAAATTTAAAAGTTAAATCTGAAGTATGGCAGTTCGATTCGCCGATGTGGTGGAATTTTTTTCTCCCTGTTTTCAGTACTTTTTTAACAATTTTTGTCTGAAAAACGCTTAATTTGAAATAAAGCAGTTATTTGAACTTATTTTTCAACGACCTTTCCAAATTTATTATTTTTTATGAATTCTATTTGGTAAAAACGTCAGCTCGCGTTTGACAGTTTTGTACAGGAGTCCCTATGTCGCATCTTATAAATAACACAGTGTAGAGGGGGCGATTGTTAGTGACTATTTCCCTAGCAACCAAAAAGTGTATTACAAGATAGCTTGAAGCGAGCGGGTTTCCTACTGCTTCAGATTGTTATCGGCCTTTTTAATACTTGTGCTAATAACATAGCTTTTCTCTATTCTAGTACAAGGTGTATGCTTCCTCCTGAATTTTTGAAAAATAAGAATATTTATTTGTTAAGGTAAATTAGGTTTCGAGCTGTTACTGGAATATACAACAGTGAAGGATCAAACCTCACTTTTCTCCTTTCTCTTCATTCTGGATGTTTCAGCTCTAATGATTATCAAATTTTGTAGAGTAATAACAAAAACTGCTTATGTGTCGGATAAAAGCCAGAAGTATTCTATTAGGGGAACAGCATTACACAAAATAGTTTTAACCAACAAGAGTATTAATAGGGGCCACCAACATATTTATTGAATATTGAGATTGTTAATTGCCCTTTTATTACTCGTGTTAGTCACAAAACTTTTCCGTCGACTGTAGGTACAATTTGAATCCTTTTTCTCAATGTTTAAAAAACTAAGAATATTTATTAGTTTCATAGCTCAGTAATGTCAATAATAAAGGACATTGAAGGTCGCCGGTTCAAACGTCGGTTTTAGTTTTTTTTTTAATTCATTTTTTGGATGATAGATCAAGCCCTTTTGAAGGGTGCTTTAGAATCTTCCCCTGGCTGTCCATGGCGTAGGCATATCCCTAGCAGGATATTACGAGTTCAGTCAAACCCCACAGGAGTTCGTCAACCGTCAGACTCCACATTACTGAGGATGCTACTCCTCCCTGTCCTCTGGCTGTACAGATTGAGACAATGTGTTTGCTTGTCATCGTCTCTGCTACTCCAATGGTGAGCAGTTCCGACATCCATTTGGATTTTGTGAGGTCTACAGCTTTTCCATTTAATTCTCTTCTGACCTCATTGTCTCCATTATATAGATATCTTTCAAAATACCTAGGTAATAAAAACAACGTCGCTGAATCAAAATCGAATATTTATTAAGAACCACGTGTTGTGCAGAAAACGTTTGTTTATCTCAGTGTGACTGTCAGAAGACATAACGTGTACATACCCTATAGACGGAGATTTCGTTAACTCACTCCGTTTTTTAAAACCCTGGTTCCTCTCGCGCCCTCTAGTCTCCATGTGCTACACCGAGAGTAGAGTTATTCATAGACAAATAAACTGATTTGTTTGACCCCCTTTGTTTAAAATTAACATTGCTTATTTATTATTAAGAAGCCATATTAACGTGAAAGTATTGGGAGATTTTGATATAAAAAAATGATTTATTCGAGTGTAATTTCTTTAATGTAAAAAAATGTGTTCTCCTTTATGCACACCTTCATACACATGTATTTCGGAAACTATGAAATTCTACGAAGCACAATATAATAACGTAATATAATATTTTGTTATAAAATATAACAATGCTATTTGGGTAAAAATTGCTTTCATTACCCAGAAAAAAATATTCCATCACCTTGAAACAACAAATTAAATATTCATAGTAAGCCTATAGATTATTAGCCTCAAATAAGATCTACTTTATACCGAAAAAATAAGTATTTCAGTATAATTGTATGTACATTTATTGTTACGAGAGAAAACTTATTTGCCACAAATCAGATATTTCTTCACCCGTAAGAAATCACATAAGTCTACAAATTATGTGGCAATTGAAACAAAGAATTCTCACCCCACCCTTCCCTAATATCCAGTAACGGTCACCACCTCTATACGTTTGGCGTCAGTCTGCATGTGAAATTAGATCAGTTTTTGCAATTTTACTAATAATTTTGTTTTTGTGAGGTATGTGGTTAAAGTGCTCTGGACAAAAATTAGTTTCATAATACAATGAATGAATTGTTAAACTCATGGCGATTACAGGAATTGTGAGATATCTTTGAAGGTAAGGAAATAAATGACAATTATATTCAAGTAGGTAGAAGTAACAAGCAAGAGAAATGTACCACAAACATACACATTTCTCAATTAAACCTGCCAGATCTACTCCAAGAACTCCAAAAAACTACTATGGGGAAAGCATTAGTGTGCACACTTAAGGATAGACAAGGCTATCTTGTGGATACCATTTTTGGATATATTTTAGATCATGTAGGTATGTTTAATTTTAATAATGTATGGTTTCTATTTTATGAATGTATATATGGTATCTATTTTAAAAATGTATAGTTTTCTTTTTAATAGATCAAAATATTCAGCAGCAAGATTTTTATTCCCATCCTGCTTTCCTACTAAACAGTTTTATGCATAAATAAAGACTATTAATTTTTATTAGATTTAAACATGTTTGTCATAAAAATACTGTAATTTTAATCCGTGTACAGACTAACCATCGACCAATTCGATCGACTAGTCCGCACATACAAAACGAAAGTCAACTTTGCTGTTCGACATAGTCTGGAAACGGCTTAGAAAAATATTTGGGAAAAGTATATTTTCCTAAGTAACCTAATTATTTAGATAACCGTGTGAAAGTTACCCATACTGCTTAATACACCGTGAACTTTTAATATATTTCTAAATATTTAGAAATATTTCAAAAGCTCAGTGTATTGAATAGGTAGAAAATAGGTAACTTCCATAAACAAAAAACAAAACAATAAATAATTCGGTTTTTTAGGGAAATATATTTTTTCACTATATAAGGCAATGTTATGTTCATGAAAATTATGGTTCGGTTATGATAAATATGTTGAATTTTAGTGAAAATCAATAGTTTTTTAGTTAAGAAGGAACATTTGTTTCCAACAAAAAAATATAATTTGCTGGGAAGATACAAATTTTACGAATAAAGAACATATCGTTAACCCAGACAATATACCTGTTTTTGGTAAAGAAATACATTTTACCGATACAATACATTTTTTTATGATGAAGAAATGTCATTCTGCCATAAAGTAATTTTTTTATCATAAAACAATCAAGTTAGCTTGCAAAAATAAGTATCTGTTATTGGAAAACTACTTTATTTAATTTAAATGCTTTCAAAGATTAATATAACTATTTTGTCATTACACCTTAATAAATAATGTTTGAGATAAATATTACACATTTGTAAAAGAATAAATATGATACTAATCAAAACAGAAATAGCGTATTTGAAAGATGAAAATGCCACCGTTGAATTTATGTTTGTACCATCACACTCCGGTATAAAAGGAAATGAAGAAGTAGACCAACTAGCCCGATCAGCACCAAACGACCAGGATTCGATCCAAATAGATGAAGTTTCTTGTTATGACATGAAAGCTGAAATTAAATCTAAAGTGTTAAGTGCGTGGCAAAGTGCGTGGAGTGCAACACAAAAAAATCTTAAAGAAATTGAACAAACAGTAAATCCTTGGACCCAACCAACATCGAACAGACCAAACCAAGTACGAATATCACGTTTACGTCTCGGTCATAGTAATCTAACCCATAAATATGTCATCACACGAACTGAACTACCAATATGTGAGACCTGTCAAACTAGACTTAGCGTAAAGCACATATTGATCGAGTGCAAACAATACGAAACTACACGAAAGAAATACAACATTCCAGAGAATATAGCGGAGACTCTAGGTCTAAACATGAATGTCAAAGATACAATAGGTTATTTAAAAGACACCGGTTTATATATATGTTATTGTAATTTTTTTTTTCTCTTTATAATATGTCAATTATGTCGCTAATGACCTCAGTGGTTAAAGCGACTGAAATAAATAAAAAAAAAAAAGATTAATATAACTATTTTGTCATTATACCTCAACAAATGTTGTTTGAGACAATTATGATACATTTTTACAAGAATAAATCTAATTTTCGATACCTAGATAACTCATTTTATTGATGACAATGAATATGTTTTTATTCATCAACAATATTACTTTCCGAACTTGAAACAAATCATTTCTTAACGACAAATTAAATATTAGTTAGGCCATATGGAAAATCATATTTATTTGACATAATAAATCTTTTTCTCGGTGTATCTACTGCTTACCGCTGCATACTTTTTGAACCTTTTCCATATACAAGTCTGCTCTTTTTGTATCTAGTCTCTTTGGTCCTGGGATTATTACTGAAAACTGCACGATTTATAAGTTTTGAAAGGTATATGTTCTCCGTCCAAGAGCTCTTAGAACTCAATCTCGGAATGAAGAAGACACAAAAACCACATTCACCACATGTCTTTCAGTAACGGAAGTGTAAAAGTCGTTACAATAGCGACATCTTCACCTTCAGAGCTCTCGGACGGAGAACATATATCTTGTACTGATCAGGCGCAAATAAGCAGAAACCGGTCAACATCTTATGTTGTCCCGTTTGACTTTGAAGTAATTCAATAGCCGTCGGTGCTTCTCAGTTGAGCGGTCACTATTTATTTTTCATAACTTATGAAGCGCTAGAATAATTATTATTTTACGATATCTATTGATAACGCGCTTTATAAATGTGATTCTAGCGTTATCTCCAGTTCAGAATTATGCTCTCAGAGCTTTTGGACGGATGATATCTACATTGTACTGACGAAGCACAAATACGCCGAAACTGGTATGCAAGTGATATTGTACCTATTGTAGCTAAAGGAAATGCTAGAATAAAATGGATAAGTACAAACAACTCAGAAGATGAAGAGGAATATGAGAGAATAAGGAAAAACTGCAACAAATTGATAAGAAAAGCTAAAAGAGAATGGATGGATGACAGAATAAGAAAAATAGAAAATGAAAAACTAACAAAAATACCGAAGCCTATTATAAAAAAATAAATGAACAAAATAAAACATATGAAGGTAAAATTAAAGGTATAAGAAATAAAAACGGCGAGGTGATACAAGAAGAAACTCAGTATAAGCTAATATGGAAAGAATACTTCGAGAAACTACTAACTGAAGAAGTTTCAGATGATACAACAGAGGAAGAAAGCGAAGAGGCAAAAGAAGAGAATGTAACACAGGAACCAACAAAAAATGAAATAATAGATGTTATTGAAAGAAGCAAGAATGGGAAAGCACCGAGCAAAGACGAAATAAACATGGAATTGATTAAGTATGGAGGAGAGGAGCTGCACGAAAGATTATACCGGCTAATAAAGAAAATATGGAGAGAAGAGAGAATGCCTGAAGAATGGGAAGTCGGGCAAATAGTCACAATACACAAAAAAGGGGATCATCAGGAGTGCAAAAACTATAGGGGTATAACTCTC
>CAJUYG010001903.1:0-27944 GCA_910591675.1 Galerucella calmariensis | reverse complement strand
TAGCTGGTCATTTGAATGTCGACTAATCCCAGATGATTTTGCATCACTAATTACGGATGAGGACTTATGCAAATTGTAATATGCCAGCTTAAATCGGAATAAACTTGTGTCTCATTCAGGCACAAATAAAAGCGATGCTACTCAATAAAGCGTAATTATTTCTTGACAATTTTCCTCGCTATTTCCATTTAGTGTCTTAACATTTTCAAATAAAATCGATAAATGTTAAATTCCACAGCAGAAATTTAACATATATTTCTTCACTGGTTTCAGAAATTACACTTGCATAATCAGAATTATTTCTTAAAATAGATTTAGTCCTTCTTTCTTCCGCTATTACTCATACATAAAATGTATGAAATGGAAAAAAAATTTACTAGATTTGAACGGGTCGCAAATGAATATGGATTAACATGAAACTGTATCAAACATTCTATCAAAATATGTTGATGTAGTTTGCGAATTTTCATTGTTTGCGACAAAGAAAACGGAAATTATCATTAATAGCTATTTATGTACCAAGGATGGAAATTGGGAAAAGTAGAATTCGATAGATGGCGCTCTGAAATGTCAACGTCATCTTAGCAACGAGTGAAGCAAATCAACTGCCGTATAAGCCCTTTGATATATAAGTGGTTTTATTTTGCTGTTTTAGTTATTTTTAGTGTGTGTTTTGTAAGACTTTTAATACAACAAGCGTTCAATTAACTGTTCAGTTTTAGGTCTGATTTCGTGTTTTTATTTTATTTTTGATATAATTACATCTACAAAAGTTGCAGGGAAGGTAGGTTTGTATTGAGTAATATTTCAAATCTTCAATACCGACTTATTTTCTCTTTAATCTGCAATGAAACCAAAAAATAGAATAACATAACCTCTTCCATAATATCTCTGATTATATAAGAATATTACCTCAGAAATGATGACAGTTGAGTTCAATAGAAAAACACAGTTTTAAACTTGTCACTGAAACAAAATTAAACAAATAAAGTACGAATTCACGGTAATTACGTTGACTTGAATATAATACAAAAACAATACAAAACGAATTATTTTACTCGTTGCGTTAGTTACAATTTTTTCCGCCAGAGGTCTCATCGAATTCTACTCCGACCAATAATTGATAGCTGACTCTAGCAAGCAGCAGGCGAGACACTAGACAGTCGACGAAAAAAAAATTTTTATAGTGCAGTTGCAAGCCGGACACAAAACTTAAAATTACCGACGGAGGAAAGATATTTATATTTATGGAAAGCCAACGCTTTAACATCGATCTCTTTAAAAGACCAGGCTACTATTCCATAACATCATGTTAACAATAATTTTTCTGAGATTCTGTAATAATGTGTTTACGTTAAAATCTAGTGACCATACATAATGACAATATTTTGACAATTTTATAGAGGTTGGTATAATTTTTTACATTTGGTGCTGTTTTGTTAGGTGAGGGAAGGATTTACTTAACTTTATAAATTGATCGGCTAACGTTGAATTGTGGGAGGTGGGAACTATAGGAGATGTTTTAGTATTTCGACTACCATAATTCAAAAAATGCAAAAAATCATAGTATAATTTATTAGCAGCTACATTGTTTACTCGATACATCAGTCAAAACACTTCCACTGATAACTCAAAGGAGTTACTTCGGTCTCTTAAGACAAGAAAATTATTTTTTCATTCATGTCTAAGAGCATCGCATGTCTATACAGGGTGTCCCAGGAGTTCGTACCAAAAACTTGGGAGGTGATAAAAAGGCTAAACATAATGATGGTATTTCATATGAAATTTTCTCTTTACGCCCTTCGTTAACGAACTATAGGGCTCTAAAGTTGGGAATGAAAAATGGTTTTTTATTTACAATTATCAAATGGCTGATTGGATATTGGTAATATTTTACCCGTTAATAAAGACCATAATTGCACACTTTTTGGAATGATATACAAGTTTACAACATACTTGTGAACTCAGGTACCGACTAAGTTAAATGGTGGATGCGCCATTTTTTGTAAGTAAAACTTTTTTCAGTTATAAATGCAATAATTGGCTTTTGTGAACATTTTTAGAGATATCAAGTCCTCTTTTGACATCTCGATAACATTAACGGTTTAAGAGATACGGGCAATTTTATGTCGACCTGCACATCTATTGGCGCATTCACATTTATTTTGAATATACGATTACAGGAAGCATCCTGTATTATTAGCAAATTATTAATAAATTGGTACATTTATAAATACTATTAACTTTTCCATTGCTTAACCATAAAAAACTTTATTGAAAACGAACATTACTTTAATAAAAGTAAAAATATCAACAAAACCCTGAAATATGAATAACTACATTACACTAGCAGATTAGAATAAAGAGTAACCAAGTAATTAACGACATCAAAAAAGTCAAAATGGTTTGAAAAAATTACACCAATTTCTTAATAACGTGCTAATAACAGGATGCTTCCTGTAATCGTACATTCAAAATAAATGTGAATGCGCCAATAGGTGTGCAGTGCGACATAAAATTGCCCGTATCTCTTAAACCGTTAATGTTATCGAGATGTCACAAGAGGACTTGAGTTTATTAACGGTTAAAATATTACCAATTCCCAATTAGCCATTTGATAATTATTGTAAATACAAAACCATTTTTCATTCCCAACTTTAGAGCCCCATAGTTCGTAAACGAAGGGCGTAAAGAAAAAATTTTATATAGAATACCATCATTATTTTCAGTCTTTCTATCACCCCCCAAGTTTTTGGTACGAATTCCTGGGACACCCTGTATAGCTTAGATCATTTTTCAACTCTCCTATGAATTTTTTGGTTTGCAGCTGGAGGTAAAGATGTCGCTACTGTCACAACTTTCACACTTCCGTTACTGGATGGCATGTATTGATTGTGATTTTAGTGTATTCTTCAGTCTATGATTAGGCTTCAAGCTCGCGGACGGAGAACATATACCTTGAACTGATGAGGCGCAAATACGCCGAAAATTGTCCCTTCTAATTGCAAACCAGAAGGCTTGATGTTAAATATCTCGCAGATATGCCAACCCCGTTTGACTTTGGAGTTCATTTTAATATCCGTCGGTGCCTATAGCCCGGGATATAGTTGCTGCTTCTCAGGTTTGAGTCTTTGAAAAGTATTTTTTAAAACTCATAAAGCGTAAGAATAATTATTATTTGGCGATATCTACTTTCTAGTTGGTATTCGTTTGACGGATTTGTGTGAAGAAGTCAAGAATATGACACTATTGTAACAGATAACATCATAGATGAAATGCTGGAAAGTTTCCGAGGCCGTTGTGGTTTCCACTATTACTTAAAAAGTAAACCTGTCCGATATGGCATTAAGATAATTTCTTTGGTCGGCTCACGCTCCTATTATGCTTGTAATATGGAGATTAGTGCTGGCAAACATCAACATGCATCATCAGGGTGAGATTGAAGATAATGTGAGCAGGAAACCAGAAATGATATTGTTTTATAATAAAACCATGGTTCGTGTGAATAGAGTCGACGAGATCAAAGGCAGTCATTCAGTTACACGTAAGTCTTATAGGTAACCACTAACAATTTTCTGTTGTGAAATGAATATTGGTGGAATACAGAGCCAGGTGATTCATATGTTCAACACTGAAGTAAACCTAAAAAGGCGTGAGTTTTTAAGAAACGTAGCCAAAGAGCTATGTTTTAAGCAAATGTATAGACGGGTGTCAATTGATACCTATACCATTGAATATTCTCACTAGTATTCACAACGTACTTGGAATTATTGAGCCGTCAACCACGAGAGCAAATAGTGGTATGGGAAGAATATTACAGCACAAAGGAAAATAGAAAAACCACTGCAACCTGTTAAACTTGTTCGAGATACATTTGTAAGGAGCACATAGTAGGCATTTGTGTTATTTTAATTTTTGTTAGACATTATGCCTAATTTGTGTTAATAATCAATAAAGCTTTCATAAGAACTATATCAATACATACCTTCAACAAGGACAACATATCCTAACAAATTGGAAGTACCTATTTCCTAGTCGGTCAAAACGACCAGCCGCGAGCACCCACGTAATTTTCCAGGCGCGAGTGTTCAGGAAAAAATGTCGCAATATAACAAATATCCCCGTGTCCAGGATTCGACCTCCACAATTTCTCAGGAAGTAAAGTCCAAAAACCATGTTTTACTTCTAGCCTCACGTTTATAGCATCCTGTATGATATACCATATATATGCAAGTGAACGACGATTAATGGTAACGAAGCCATATATTAGTTAACATTTTGATGTGTAATTATAATTGATTACAATGTTATGTTTACATAACTCCCAAAGTGTTTATAAATTTCACACCGGCTCGTAGGGTCCCTGATACAATATAGATGATAAATTGATTAATATTGGGTTGAATTAATTTAGTAGTAGTAGTAGTTAGATACTGTTTTGAAAATTGATAAATAAAATAATCTCAAATAATTATGTTTATATTGAAAGTTCCTTTTTTTTCTACTTTCGTCACGTTGGAGAAGCAAAAAAGTTTCTAGCTAATCAAGAATAGTATATTGAGCAACAAGTGGGGAAATATCAACTTTCCTCACGAGTGCCGCAAACACTCGAGTGAGAAAAGTACTTTTCCCGCATGTTGCACACCATACTTTTTTCACAACTGCACAAACTGTGACCAAAGTGTAGACGCCTTTTTTTGTCAACTTTTCAAAGTACACTTTCCGAAAAAGATTTTATTTTTGTATTCCTTCTCCAAATTTTTCGTATGCCAATTCATACTTTTTTCTTGAAATTTCTATCTAAAGATACTTTTGCAGCTTTTTCCTAATATCTCTGGCGGAGTATCTGTCAGTATCCATATTATTTATATTATATAAATAAGTACTTATATGTCAGGTTAAACTAATATTTTCAATAGAAATTGGGATTTTTATCAAAGCACGATAGAAACTACCTTTTAAATTTAAAAACTTTTAATACAATCTGACAGTTTTGTGACAACTAAGTAGGTATTTAAAGATCACAGTGAAATAATAATTTTTTTCCGATTTTATTTGATTCTCCATATAAATGTATGTGGCGTGGGCAAACTGCCGTGAGAAATAACATTTCTCACAGTATGAGCAATATTTTTTTTGAAATTAGTAAGAGAAATACGATTTTCTGCTTCTTATTGACTTTGTATTCGTGGAATTTAAGCAGTAAGATGATAGAAATGGCCATAAGAAATCTGTTCGTAAGGAAAGGCAACGTTTTATTTGTCAAAAAATTCATAGATATTTTGAAAACTTCAATTAAGTCAGCTACCGACTGACGCCAAACGTATACAGGTGATGACCGTTACTGAATAATAGAGAAGGGTGGGGTGAGAATTATTTGTTCCAATTGCCACATAATTTGTAGGCTAATGTGATTTCTTACTGGTGAAGAAATATGTGATTTGTAGCAAATAAGTTTTTTTCTCGTAACAATAAATGTACAATTATACTGAAATACTTATTTTTTCGGTATAAAGTAGATCTTATTTGAAGCTAATAATCTATAGGCCTATTTAAAAAATGTAAATTTCTGACAAAACTTTCAAACGATTTACTATGAATATTCAATTTGTTGTTTTAAAGTGATGGAATATTATTCAAGATGTTAGGTTTTTTTCTGGGTAATGAAAACAATTTTCACCCAAATAGCATCGTTATATTTTATAACAAAATATTATATTGTGCTTTGTAAAGTTTTATAGTTTCTGAAGAACAATTATATGAAGGTGTGCATATAAAAGAACAAATTTCTTTACATTTAAGAAGTTACACTCGAATAAATCATTTTTTTTATATCAAAATTTCCCAATATTTTCACGTTAGTATGGCTTCCTAATAATAAATAAGCAATGTTAGTTTTAAACAAAGGGGGGTCGAACAAATCAGTTTATTTGTCCATAAATAACTCTTCTCTCGGTGTGGGATAGACTTCAGTCCATACTTACTTGAGTTGGATTTTGTCCGGAATAGGACCTCCTCAATGTGTGAATAATGACAGAAGGTGCAATCTCATCTCCCACTCTTTTCACACTACTAGCAGAATCTCGCTGGAAATATTATATTAGGAGAAATTTATAGAGCAAAAGAGCTGCTCCACCCAATTCAAGTACTCCGAGCAAGACGACATTGCCGGAAACATCTTCAAAAACACCACAGTTATACTTTTTGACGGAAAATATCAAGTCGACCTGCCACATTAGCACAAGATGATCTTGGTTATTCTTTCCTTCAAGCAAAACGTCGCTTCATTTTTCTAGAAAATAAACTCCTAATGCCGAATACTAGGCAAAATGCGAGTAGTTTTCGATTTTTTATCTAAAACGAGTACATATATTTATCGCTGAATGACATTTCCATGAGAGGGCCATTTTTATCTATTTTTATCGTTATGATGTGATAGTAGCACATGTATATTTAATGTGCATATTTGCATAACCATAAACTTCGATCATTAAACCGACTAAATGAATAACGCGCTTTACTAACAACATAGTTTGTTTACAACCAACATCCAAATCGATTCTTTCATTCCGAAACAAGAATAGCAATTCACACAGCTAAAAAGCCATTACTTTGATTATTACCAACAATGTAGTTTCGATCAATAAAACAAAATTTTAATCACAGTAACATATGGGAACACGATGTCTGTTAAATAACAGAATTAAACTAAACCAACCCTTGCACGTTCAAAATCAATATGGACTAGCAGTTTAAGTACATTTTGCATGGGCCAATAGGAAGCTACATTGCACAAATCAGTAAATGGTTCGCTTATGTTTAGGTCAAGCCTCGAAATGATTCATGGCTTATTCATCTCTTCGGCTTCTCACACCTCAACGTGAAATGGTGCAAATTATATTACTCACAACTATACCTGTTTGAACTCGTACCTACTAAGAAAATTTACTTGTCGCAAAAAGGAAGCTTTGGAGACACAGGTATATGGAGATCTATTCTCCGACCCTACCTTTTTAATTCCTGCAATGGATTGTGTTCCAAATTCATTTTTTTCTTCAGATACACTCATTTTTCAACTGAACTCATCTGACGTAAGTATTTTAACAAGAAATAAGACAATGATATTTCAAATGAATATCAGAATTATGGTAACAAAATTTGCTCTGATTAACGCACCTTGAACAAATCAAAACTTTGTCAAGGTAATTGTTGGCAACTTTTTGGTCAGTAGAAGATATGCAGTTGTTATGGCATTTGCCAGTGAAAAATACTTCAATGGAATAGTTAGGTTGGCGAGGTCGCTAAATGGCGACATTCTCGAGCGCCGTCGAGACCTATTTAAATCGAAAGATTAAGTACCTAATTTCGAAAAGAAAAGCTCGTATGGTAAAAACCATTTTAGCGGTGGGTATTGCGTGTACGGTTCTTCAAAAATGTTAAAAAAAAATAGTTACTTGGGCATTCTCGAGCGCGTCAGATATTCATACCACGTATGCCTCAAGTGCCTCTGGTAACAACGGTATACTAATCTGCTGGTTTTCGTGGTGGGGGTAGCCATATAAAGTAGTCAAAAATAAAAAAAATAAAAAGTTACTCGAGTGTGTCAGATTTTCGGAAGGGGTAGGCTCCAAGGAAGCTCCCTTTAAAAAAACTGACGATTTCGGCGTCTCGATAAGTTACGAAAAAATTTTTAAAATGAAAAAAAAAAGTTCTTTTGAAATACTCGGTCAGATTTTCATAGGGGAGGTTTATCTCGGTATCCTGAAAGCATATTTTCTTAATCTGACAAAAATGTTTGTGGGCTCTCTTAATCTGACCGAAAAAGGTTTTTTTTTCCTTTCTTTCTCCCTGATAAAACGGGGAATTCAAGAATGAGAATAAAGCGATACAACCAACGTAAATGTAGATGGAATGTAGTACAAATTGTATTATTTATTTTATAAAAAATGAAATCATATAAAGATTGTATTATAATTGTATTGTTATGTATGACCTTTACATTTTTGCTCAATACAGTTCATCTTCTTCTTCTTCACTGGAACTTTCATATTGTGGCTGAGTGCCTGTAACATTACATGTTTATGGCACATTCTTCTTTTTTGCTTCAATTCTTCACTTCGTTTGCTTACGGTACGTCCAAAAAACAATTTGAGTATCAACAGGCTATTGAATAATATAAATAAATGAGACTGTAGATAATACTTTTGTATACAGATTCCGAGTCCACGAAAATTGCCGAATAGCTTTAGGAAAAGAAATTCGAGATAAAAACATACATAATTCAATTATCGTTGTTTCATATTAATTTTTTTAACACCCTCCGTTTTCGAGATATACTCAAAAAACCGGGAGTTTGAGTTTTCATGATGCTTTAAGTCCAACAGTTCTAACTTTGGACAAAAATGTAAGGAGACCTTTTTTGTGTAAAATAAAATAACCTTTTTTTTATTTGAACTTTTTCTTTGTAAAATGTATCGTTCGCGACTTATATGCCGCAACGCGTATTTCGGAAGACGAAATGGCTCCTCCATACTTCCGGTCATGTGAAAACCGGCAGATTTTGTATTTTTACTAAGTTTCAGAATATATTCTTCAAAATAGAAAAATGAAAAATCGCGCCCGAGAATGCCGGATTAACGTTTTTTTTACAAGTTCGCGACCCTATAACTCGGTGGCGTCAAGGACTTATCGTCAGATTAGTTAAATTTAGTCTTAAGACACTAAAATCAACCCCCAATATCTTAATCTGATGCACACGAGTATTTCACACTATCGATTTTTTTTACTAATCTGATCGTCTTTCCTAGGCGCGCGTCACTACATATAGAGCTAATACTTTCCAAAGTTGTTCAATTAGGTTTAAGATATCTCTTATATCTTAAGCTGCCACGCTCGAGTATTCCCGTAAAAACCCCTATTCACCTCCCTATAACTAGAATAGTCATTAAAAAGCAGCTCAATTGTGGTACAAAGATCTCTACAAAACTTTGCACGAAATTAATATCGTGTCATACAGTGTCATACAGGCCTTAATTCAAAAAATTTATTTATAAAGGAAAAAGACAAATATAGGTACCTAAATAGTGCGTTAAATCAGGTCATTTCTGCGAACAGCATGCCTTCTCCAAAGCTGCTTAAAATATTTATTGGGTAAGTTAATTTATAATAAAGGTAAAAAAATTAAGTTTCAAAAAAAAAAAGCCTACAAAAAAGGGCCATCAATGCTCGTGGCATATTTTTACCTTTTTTGTGTAGTTTATATAAGGTTCAGTCCAGATTATGGGAAGTAGTACCCCAGTTAGTAGTGCCCTTCAAAGTCCAAATATATATATTTATATTTAGAGCTTACGCTGCCATCTACTATCGTGGTAGCGAACGTAACGGACTACTAAGAAGCTTTGTGAAAGAACTTCTCAATAATTTCACACTTGGTCAACGAAAAGTGTAATATATTAATAGATGGCGGTACAGTTGAAGTTTCAAAGAATTAAATGTTTTAACTGGATAACTTTAAAATAGATAAATAAATTGATTTGACATTTGGCAGGTTGTTTTTAAATGTAAAAGGGCATATTTTGATGGAAAAATATTTTCCAATTTTCAATCCAGTGGTGTACATTTGGAAGAATATGTCACCTTTCCCCTCCCATTTTTCACGCCACTGGCATTTGAAGCAATTTTTATTTAATTTTGTATTCCTCAATGGCTTTCACGTGAAAAACGCATAACCCTTACATTTCAAAAAATTTGTAGTTTTCAAAATATCCAATGATTTCATCAAGTCTGCAAGATCACTTTTCAATAATTAGTTTAAAGAAACCATGCAGCTTCAGCAAATTATTTCCTGCAATCGCCAGTCTTTGTAAGGTATGCCATTTTCGATAAGAACACGCTGCAAATTATGTATAAATGTAAATGGACAAAATTTTGAGCATCTCTTGTAATTTGTTGGCTGCTTAATTCTTTTATTAATAAAATCACAAAAGATTTTCAACAATCTTCTCCGAATGTCTTGCTGTTTCATAAATTACATATTTCAACTAAAAGACTTAGTACTTCTTGAAAAAAATATATGAAATTTTTTTTTTTATTAATTATTGAAAAGTGATCTTGCAGACTTCATGAAATCATTAAATATCTTGAAAGCTGCAAATCTCCGTTTTTCACGTGAAAACCCATGAGGAATACAAAATTCAATAAAAATTGCTTCAAATGTCAGTGGGGTAAAAAATGGGAGGTGAAAGGTGACATATTCTTCCAAATGTACACCACTGGATCAAAAATTGAAAACTATTTAACAGCAAAATATGCCCTTTCACGTTTAAAAACAACCTACCAAATGTCAAATCAATTTATCCATCCATTTTAAAGTTATCGAATTAAAACATTCGATTTTTCAAAACTTTGACACCCTGTATTTCGAAAAGTAAATGAGCTGGAGCCCTTAATCCTTATATCATTTTGTCCAATTTCACGAGAGGAATATACATGCAGAAGTTGTACCTAAGTGTCATTTGAAAACTGTATTAAAGAACTCTCCGAACTTTCATCAATACATTAATGCCAACTTTATATTTCGATTAAAATTTTTCGAATCATAAATACTTAAAATTTCTGTAGCTATAACAAATTAGTCTTAGGAACACGCACCTGAGACTTAACATGCGAAATTCCATGGTTTGTAGCTACTTTTGGATTACTCCATCCTGTACTACATAGGATTTATCTATAGCAGTGACCACTTATTGTTTGGAATTGAAAAAAAAAAACTAAATAAAAACATCAGTACCTCTACAGCCCCTTACGACTGAAGAGGGTGAATTTTTAGACTAGTTAATTACAGCTAATTAGGATGAAATTAAAAATATTTATGATTACGAAGGTCCAATCACTAATGGACGTTATTTTCAAGATTATTCGGAAGATACGTGATTTATTGTTAAGATTTTGTATTAAATGTTTAACGCGACATCTTCATACAATATCGAGAAACTTCCATGATAGTACCAATGATAATAATGTAGGTAGTATCAATATAAATTTAAATCGATCGAGCAATGACAAAATTCACAAGACTTGGTTTGTTTTTAAGTTGTTTTGTGAGTAAATAAGCAGCGCAGAGTCCAATTAGTGTTTCACCCAGTATATTTGGCTACGATTTTTATTTTCGATTAAATTTTCATCGTATCTCTCTTCAGCAGAGATAGTTTTCATCCTTGGTTTACCTTAGGTATATTTAAAGCTCCACTGTGTGCTAGTGACGTTGAAGAGCTTCTGAAGCAGTGGCAAAAGTATTTTGGACAGGATTTGAAAGTCCTAGAAATTGTATGATCATATCAGGCAGGGTTCTATAATTGTTTATCCCCACAGGATTTCTGATACATTTTTCATTGACATACTCACTTTATAAAAAATCTGTTGTATTCTAGAATCTGAGGATACGATTTCAAAAAAAATTGTGTTATAGTCTAGTATAGTATGGTATAACTTTTGTTTTTAAGTATGAGTTATCAATACGATAATGGTTTCTCCAATCTACGGGTGGTCCTGAAGTAATTGTACCTACATAGAAGTGCAGTACAATATCCACTTTAAAATATTGCGATTCAAACCAACTCACTTTAACAAAATGTTAATAGGTATTCAGGTGTTATAGAAATTTGAATTCGTGTTTTCACGATAGGTTCAATTAATGCTTTTTGACAAGTATGCACAAATATTTAACGGTGGTGATTTTTCCGATATGAAAAATTATAATTTCTTACCCATGTGTATGTGTGATTTTTGGGGTGACATTCACTGAGACCCAAAAGGTCTATTGTGCCCATTTCTTACCCATTTAGATGTATTTTGTAAAATGAATAAATGTACAGTAAACTTTTTTGTTGTTCAAATTGGCACTACTTTTTCGAAAAATATTAGTCACATTAATTTTATTTAACAAAAGAAAGTATACAGTGTGATTCATTAAGAATATCCAATCTCTGAACTGTAGATTCTAGACCTCAAAATATGATGATTCTACTCCACATGTCTCATGCAAATATTGCTATTCTCCGAGACGTGGGGTGTTCAAAGTTTAAATTCAAATTTTGATCTTCGCAATAATTTTTCATGTTTTCACAATTTCTTTTTGAAAATTGGCAATTTTACGTTTTTAGGAATGAGGAATCATAATTTGCACTCCTATTTAACATTGCTAATAGAGGGCGCTAGTTCCCTAATAACACAGAAACATCCCAAAAATATTCCAGAAACATCCTTCTGGGACAATGGAAACATACTAACAACATCCCCATTTCCCTCGAAACATCCCTAGGATGTTTCTGGCAACAGCCATGTCATCATTTTCAACGTTCTACAAACATCCCACTGGGATGTTTCTGGGATGACATAGGATGTACTAGGTACATTCGGGGTACTTTGTTTAAAACATCTCAGAAACGTTTCTAAAAATACACTGGAAGTGAAATCACTAGGTGCAAATAAAAAACTTTAATATTTCCTAAAACAAAATCTATTTATAACAAATTTCTAATAATATTTTCCATAAACCACTTGTAACAATTTCTACTAGGTATAGAGGAATAAAACATTGGTAAACAAGTATCAGCAACCATGGAATGGTTGCTATGACATGTTTACCAATGCTTTATTCCTCTATGCCTAGTAGAAAATGTTGCATAGGGTAATTGTTTACAGTTAATTTACTTATGCTTCAGTTCCGTCCTCAATCGTCTTTCTTTCGCTCTTCTGAGCCAATCACCAATTTTCAGTTCAATTTCCTTTCTGGTGATACCATGTGCCTTTTGCCCAGCTTCTAAAAAAATTATTATGTATTATTATGTAATAATTTGCATATTGTTAATAAAATATAATAAATGTTTTGTGGCCATGGCCCGGTATTTCATGTCCAAATAAAGTGGCTAAAAACTGACTGGAAAATAAATTTAATAGGAGCTCTTGTTCTTCAAATAAAGTGTAAATGTCTTTAACAACAACACAACAAAAATAATTATTTTAACGTTGGTTGCAATGGAATTACAATAATTGACTTCATAATATGTGTAGAGAAACATAGTTTGTCACTGTAAATCTTCTACATAATTTTTGTCTCTACTAGTAAAAGCATTAGAGATAGTTACCAAGTACAGATTTTGCTAGATTTAATTCCCCAAAGGTAAGTTTTCCTTTTCTTCCTGTAAAGGAAAACTTTTCTGCCAAGGCATCATTAATAAGGGGTCCAATGCAACGCCTAATGAACTCATATATATTATTACCACCCAGTTTTGAGAAAAATAAAATCTACAAAAGAAAAAAGTAAATTAAATGCTGTAAGTATTCACATGAATTGTTCATGAAAATTATATGAAGTGTGTCCCAGGAAATTTTATATGAATAGAGCTTTTTATTATGGATCATATGGATAGTTTTTCTTCATTTGTAGTATAAAACAATAAATTTTCAAGGTAGAAGGCTGTAACTGCATATTAAAATGTTATTTTTAATTTTAAACAGCTTTCATCACTTGCAATTTTCGGTATTCTCAAAAATAGAGGTAGGTACTTTACTCTTGAACAAAATGAAAAATTTTTGACGAAACCTCATATACGACCAAAAAATTTGATGTCTGATGGAGGCATCTAAGGGTTTGGGCCATGCAGAGATTTTTATACACATTTTTTTTGTGAAATGTAAGATAAACTTTTTCCATATTATTATACAACTTCCTGGGACACACTCTATACATAATTTACCAATGCGGAATAATTTTCAGGAATGGAGAAAAAATTCTCAAAACGTTCCAAATCCTCATTTGTTTCCATTGGTAACTTTATAGCAGATTTTTGCAATATATTATTTGTGGACTCTTCATCAGTATGCATATTTCGCTGACAACAATTTCCCACCTTAGAGTTAATTTCAATCAGTAATGATTGTATGTTATAAAGCAGTTGTGGATTGCAACAACAGCTCTTGGTTTGTGATGTAGTTACTAAAATTAAATTCCACCTGTTAGAAGCTGTATATCAATGTTGTTAAACTGTCAACTGACAGACAAAATTACCATATTTCAACACAGTACCATACAATTAGTCTTTATAGGATCATGTTTAAATTTGATAAAAGATCTTACCAACATTATTTAAATTCTCATTAATTTCCTTCAAGGCACTTTTTGGTGTCGAGTAATGGGTATTCAATCCGGAACCTAAAATACATATTTGAATAAAATTAATAAATATAAAAAAAAATTCAGTAATAACATACCCATATTAAAATCATGATGAACTTGCCCAGGGGTGGAGCGGGGGGTGGAACTATTGTCTGTTTGACTTGGTATGTTCGAAACATTTAACTCATCTACCATTTCAGCCATGTCGTTGGTCCAAATTGGTGGTGTAGGTAGCTTAATATTTTTAAATTGCTTCTTTTTTGATGTAGGTTCTGAAGGTTCATCATCTTCAGATTCAGAAGAAGATATAATTTTATTTTTTCTACGTCTTTTATTACCCACTTCTGTATCTGTATTGAGGTCACTAGTAGTTTCAGCCATAGAAGCTTTTTTTCTGGCAAGTAAATAATTATCTAAAAAATTAAAAACAAAACATCAAGCGTTAAGATCAATAATAAGGTGAACAAATTCATTAGTTGAAGTTTGCAAAGGTAAGATAGACAAGACTAGCATAAAAGACTGAAATTTGCTGGCTCTCGAGAAGGAAAAGTGAAAAGATACCCTTCAAGTAATAAATAATAGGATTAGAAATTTTGAGTAATTTGATGTTAAATTATTTTGTTATTATTAAAATAGAATATTCCTTTAATTTCATTGCATATCTTACTTACCATATGTTGCATTTCTAAAACTTCTTATTTTATGTGATGGCCAACAAGTATTAAATTCACAGTTTTTGATAAAACTGTTTAATTTGTCCCCTGTAACAGGTGGCCACAAACAATCATCTCCGGTTATCCATTTGGTAGGAACTGCTTCCACAGTTTCATCAGAAGTGAAAGTTACAACTGTCCAAGTTTTATTTGGTGAACACATTATTTCCTGGCCAACAAAAATATTAATAGGATTCAAATTGTTCGAAATAAATTTGATAAATGGAAGCCACTATATATTTTTAAACCACAAATGTTTAGTTAGTTTAGTTTTAATTTCTTTTGACATTCTGCATACAACTGGATGCATTAAATGTTCTGTTTTTTTTATTATCAAGAGTAAAACAACAAATTAAAAGTATGTACTTATATTTTTTGAAATATTAATAGTCATAAGTATAGGTATATAACACAAGTTAACATTTTGATATACAAATTAATTACTAAATAAACAAATATTTTTCACTATTAGTAAGTAGGTTATTTACAAAACTGACAAACCTCTAAATTTAAATGTTTTCAAAGAGTAGACAGCTTTTAAAACTGGAAAGTCCAATTTTTGTACTTTTTGCAAATCCAATTTTTTTTTCAATGTATTTACAATAAGCCATCAAGAAGAAAATATAATTCTTCAACAAACTTTTTAAAAACTTTCCCATATACTTATAGACTATTTTTGGTTCATTAAAATGAGAATTGTATGCTTATTATATTTTGTTAGTATGTGTTAATGGAAATACAACAAATTTATCATTCAAACTTAATCTGATACATTTACAGGCAATCTGTGATAAATTCCAATATTGAAGCTCAATGTTCTGTCTACTTGCTAAAAAGATACTCAATTTTGATGATTCACAAGGTGTAACGTAAAAGTTTTCTATACAAGAAAATGTTTGACCAATTATTTTAATTACCTTATTATAAATTATAATATTTTTGACAATTACTATCGTTCTATCATTAAGCATACAACAATTATCGGCTTCACCTATTGATAATAAATAATAATCATTAACATAAATCTTCTGAAATTGTTTTATTTTCACTGATATATTAGCAAAAGTTTCAAGAAGTGGTCCTCGAGAGTGTTCTGACTTAAGAATAGGAAATTTTTTTTTATCTCCATCATATATTAATGATTTTTTTCGTTCACTAATTCTATTGACTATTTGTTGAAGAGGTTGGTTACCTTTGCGAACAAGATTTTTTAAAAATATCATGTTATTCTCAAAGGGAAATGCACTAAAATTTTCAATGCTACCAAACTTTTTCACATCATTTGGGATGTGGAGTAAATTGTGTACATTATGAGACACATTCTCCTCCCCATAGAGTAAAGAAAATGTCTGCACAAAATGATATAATAGCTGTTTGGCATAGTTTACATTTTGATCTTTTGAAAGCAAAACTACTGAAACATGAAGAGTCATAAAATTGTCATAGATTTCTTTTGAAATATTTTGATCAAGCAATAGTAATGGACCTGTATAAAATAAAAATAACCTAAACTCGGTTGCTTTCCATCTTTTAACTTCAGAGAGAGACCTCGGTTTCCTTGAAAATTCAGCTGGTATTTGTTTTTTAAATTCTAAATATTTTTCGGACATATTATTTATTTGTTGAGAAGGAAAACGATAGGTAGGTTTTCCTGAAATCCATAGATTTAATAGTTTTTTCATAACACCTAAGCAAATTAAGTGCATATAATCTAGTGGAAATGAGTTTATCATATCCAACCCCGGAATATTCTCCAAGATGGAGGTCTCATTGTGGTGGTTTTTCTGTTTCTTTGTGCGAAACGTATGGTCTGTTCTTAAGCAAAACCTATCTATTGCTGGAAAGCAAGTTCTGTGAGCTATATAAGTGCCTTTAATATTACATTTAGAACAGGAATTGTATCCAGTATGACCAACAGTGCATTTAATAAATTGTTTCGCAGGAACATCACATATGAAGCAAACAATGTTCACACTATATCTAATTTTGTTGTACACAAAACCATTAGTAATTAATCCTATAGCCTCGTTCACAAAATCTGCCATAAATTCATTTGCACTATTAGGCTTTTGATTCCCTTGATAAATTCCACAAATATCAACAACATTTTTATTTCTCATAAGGTTAACCATAATGGGCCAGAGCTGGTTTCCAGAACTTTTTGAGATAGGTAAACCATCAACATTCACACAAATGTCTAAATCAACACTTCTCTTATGCAACACATTTTTTTCTAATTCTGTAATTAAATTTTCGAGACACTGAGCTAATCCAAAATGATAATAAAACCCTGGCTCTATTATCTTAATCTGTGAACCAGTGTTTCGAGGTGTTTTTAAAAGGGTCCTTGCGTCCCTGGGTACCTCAAGATTACTTTTTTGCAAAATATCCAATAGATCCGACAAGGCGCAATGGTTTATATTATGCTTGACAGCCCAATTACTTAATTGATTTGTAAAAGGTAAGACCGGTTCATTTAATGTATTTGGTGATCTTTCAAAGGGGCTCAGTTGCCAGTTATTTGAAATTGAATTGCCATTTTCCTCGTGACTTTTGGGTGTGTTTTGATAAGTTTCGCTTTTCGTTTCGTTATCCTGGGCACAAGAAGTAGAAGTACACGAATGATACTGATGATTAGAATCGCTGGACTCATTGGTAAACAGTACTCCATTATCAATACCATTGCTGTTACCTTTTTTCAGCCGTTTAAAGCGCTGACTATATTTATTTAATAATTTTCTTTTTTTCTGACTCTCCATTTTACTATGCAATATAAATACTTACTTCATAAATAAGCCACAACACACAACACTCACATGTAACCCCTTGGCGCTAAAAACTCAACAGCAACACTTCTACTTCTAACTTCTAACCTTACTTTTTGCAAACTAGGTCTTCTTCTTTTTCTTCTAATCTTCTTTTACCTCTTTACAAAGTTGAAGCAGAGATATCACAAATACGTCATTCACAATATTTTAATAGGTATGTAAAATAGATTGTTAAATTTTAAAGACAATTAACAAGTATTGACAAATATGTACGAGTTGTATATTTTGTAATGAAAATCATGTTTATGTACCAAGGGAAACATTCTAGGGACATCCCACTGATGTTTCATTTTATCAATCATATTTATGTACCAATAGAAACATTCTAGGAACATCCCACTGATGTTGCATTTTATCAAGCGTATTTATGTACAAATAAAAACATTCTAGGAACATCCCACCTAGGTCGGAAACATTGGGACACTAGTAGTACTTTGATGGTATGTCCCAGGTAAATACTGTGTTATTAGGGTTACACTTGTTTGTGTTAATTAAATCAAAGTAAACTTTTTTTGGGCTGAACTTACAACTAAAATAATAAAAAAATATTGAAAAGTGTTAAACTCTACAAAAAAAAGTTACTCTTCTTTGATTCGTGTAACTCAATCGGTTATAGAGTTATTTGCTTCTAAAAAGTTCAATAAATTTTAATTTTTTCATAAAAAATTTTATTACTCCTTAAATATGTAACAATAACAAATTTGGAAACAAAAATAAAAAACTTCAAAGCAAATGCTCAAAATGTCCACCATTTACTTCAATACACTTTATGATCCGCTTTCATAAAGATCTCATCAAATTATCCTTGTCTATTATTTTTAATTACATTTGCGGCTTCTTCTATTTTCCGTCGCAGTTGTGGAAGAGAAGTAATTTTTTCTTTGTAAGCTAATGCCTTCATTTGCAACCAAATTGAAAAATCCAAAGGATTGAAATCAGTGCCTCTTGGTGGCCAAGCAAACTCACTTCCACGACCAATCCATCGATGCGGAAAATGTTCGTTCAAGTATTGAGGAACTTGTAAAGAATAATGTGGTGGTGGTCCGTCGTGCAAAAACCACATAATTTGTCCTAAAGCGAGAGGTATATCCTCTAGTAATTCGTGTAAATGTTCTTGAAGAAAATCAAAATAAAGAGGTCCATTCAAATTGGTTGGCAAATCAAAAGGACCTATTAAATACCCACATATTACACCACACCAAATGTTAACCTCAAACTCGTGCTGAAAATGTGTTTCCCTCATAGCATGTGGATTTTCAGAATCCCACAAATGATTATTTTTATAATTAAATATTCCTCGTCTGGTAAATGTTGCCTCATCAGTAAAAAGAATTGTATCCAGAAAATCTGGGTTAACATTTTGTTTATCTTGCAAAAAATGGGCAAATTGTAGACGCTCAGGTGAATTTTGAGATAATAAATTCTGAACAGGAGTGTAACGATATGGATGCAATTTTTCCCTCTTCAGTATTCTAAAAATAGATGATTTGCTTATACCTGTTTGCAGACTTAATCGGCGAGTACTGATATCTGGATTCTCCGTAACACAAATTGAAATTTCATCTTCTTCATCGGCAGTGATTTTTTTTGTAGCACCGTGCTCAGTTTTAGAGCGTAAAGACCCCGTTTCACCTAAGCGGTTGTAAAGATTTCGGTACAGTTTGTAATTGGGTTGCCTTCGATTTGGGTTTGATTGTGAATATCTTCGAACCGCAGCTGGACCACTATAATTTGACTGAGCAAACACACAAATCATATCGCGCATCTCATTATTGAAAAAATGGTTATGCCCAGGCATTATTTGCTAAATAACTATTACACTTGTTAATTACTAAATTGTTTATAAATGGTATACTAATGTATTACTTATTCTTATTATTATCCAATTTTTGCTTCTACACAAACTGTCTAAAAGTGACATAGGGGAGTCCGGGGCATAATGAGCACTTTAAGCAAGTTGTTTAATAAAGTCTTATCCGTTTACAGTAGGAAAACAGTATTTCACAAATGTATTAACTACGTAACAAACTACAAAAAGCAGCATCATTATTCTTTAAAATGAATGTGTAAAGTGGGGGCAAAATAGACACTTGAAAGGGGCGTAATGAGAATAAGGTTTAAAATGAATTAAAGGGGACCTGAATTGGAAAAAATGCATTTAATGTTCATCAATTTTGGATATACAACATTTTCTAACACAGATTCGACATTTTAACTCAACTTAACTTTTTCGTGGCACTCCAAATTGATCTGTTGCAGTTTTACACCCACTATTTGATTCTATAACTGCTTTAATAGCATTTCCATAGAATGTTTGTCCCAAGATTGCCTATTACTCTTTTTTTTGTATGTACGTACTATATCTCCGTTTTCTATGGGAAAAACAGTCGTTTAATTTAAATTATATTTTTTAGTAGCATGGTGCAAAATAGGCAGGTGCTCATTTTACCCCACCCGTTATGCCCCTGACGCCATTTTGTAAATAACATGAATATATCATAAGTAATCAAAGCTTATTAATTCATCTGAACACTATTAATAGAACTAATGTTCATACCTTTTTGTAACTGATAAGTCAGGAATCTCCAGATGATCTATTCTATTCTATTCCTGCATTCAAATATTACGATTATTTCAATTTTCAGTACCGAAGTACTGAAATAAGTAAAAGAAGGACACCCTACGGCAGTCAGAGTCATACTAAAATATTTCGAATTTCGGAGCATCTAAGCAATTGTTTCACAGGAATAGTGTCCTTCGAAGGTACAGTAGCGTCAAAATATTAGTAGTGCCCGTTATACCCCGGTAGCCCGTTATGCCCCGGTCTCCCCTAAGCCTACTTGAAAGGAAAACGAAAAATTAAACCACGGCTTAATTCACGAATGTGATTTTGATATTAAGAGATCTTTACGAAAGCGGATCATAAAGTGTATTGAAGTAAATAGTGGGCATTTTGATCATTTGCTCCGAAGTTTTTTATTTTTGTTTACAAATTTGTTATTGTTACATATTTAAGGAATAATAAAAATGTTTATGAAAAAATTAAAATTTATTGAACATTTTAGAAGCAAATAACTCGATAACCGATTCAGTTACACGAATCAAAGAGGAGTAATTGTTTTTTGTAGAATTTAACGCTTTTCAATATTTTTTATTATTTTAGTTGTAAGTAGCCCAAAAAAGTTTACTTTGATTTAATTAACACAAACAAGTGTAACTAGGGCCCTCTATTAGCAATGTTAAATTAAAGTGCAAATTATGATTCCTCATGCCACAAACCGTAAAATTGCCAATTTTCAAAGAGACGAAAATCAAAATTTAAATTTAAACTTTGAACACCCCGGATCTCGGAAACCAGCAATATTTGCATAAGACATGTTCAGCAGAATCATCATATTTTGAGGTCCAGAATCTACAGTTCAGAGATTGGACATTCTTAATGAGTCGCCCTGTGTTGGTATCCCCAATTTTTAACGGTTTTAGAGATAATCAGATTTTAGTGATTAGCTGCATGATCCTGATTTAATAATTAATTTCGTAAAATGTTAACGTGGTATGCGGGCGTCTGAGAAATACTGGGTGATCTTTTTAATTCCGACACATTTGATGAGCCCATAACTTGGAAACCGATTAAGATATCCAGAAGCCCTATATAGGGCACCCTTCGAAAGGGGACAGTTTTTTGAGCTTTATTTAAATACAGGGCGTTCCGTTCTAAATAATCACGATATTACACATTGAATGATCCCATGAGGAAAAATTTAACTTTGATACGCCACACTTTTTTTGGAACACTTTGTAAAGAAATATTGTACTCAATCGTGGAATACATTCAACGGATGCCCCCAACTATTTAGATGTTAGAGGAATTTTGCTAGAATTTGTTATATCAATGAGTAATTAATTTTTTTCGCAATGTTCATATTTCAAAAAAAGTCAGCATAACTCGAAACCCTCTGTTTTTAGTTATAAGGAACCATTATAAAGGAGTATCTCATTTTTCGAGGGCAATCAGAAAATGCAATAAAATATAGGGTGTCTCAGGAGGAAAAATTTAACTTTGATAAGCCACACATTTTTTGGAACATTCTGTATATTTGATGATTAGTTACCGTATACAAAACCACCAAATAAGGTACCTCTCATAAAATTTCCGGAAGAAGAATATACCTTTGATAGAGTGTCCTCAGATTTTGTAGGCCAATTTAAAAATGAGGGTTTATTTATCAATTTGTAGATTCTTACTCTAAATGACGAGGTTTGAATAATTAATAAAACGAACACTCCAAGTACTTTGGAAACATTTGGGGAATGTTTTGCACGTTTTGGACTTCCTAATACTTTCGTTTCAGATAATGGTTCTCAACTGGTTAGTGTTGAATTTGCGTTATTTTGTGTCAAAAAATCACTCACTGCAAGCGTCAAACTTCATGGCGAGCGATTGCGCAGATATAGACCCACCCAACTAAATAACTTTTTGATTACGCATAAGCCCCTTGCCGGACAGTGTCGTACACATGATTAGTTTTAATTAGGTTAGCAAATGGAACATGATTTCTTTGTAATTTCTCTTCATATTTCATTCAGTATTATAGGTACAGTTCATCAATATGTTATATAATGATAGACTTATTAAAAAATAAACTTCAATCAGTCAAATTTTTTCCATCTTCACTACTACTTGTGCTGCTATCGGCATTTGAATTTATAATCACTGGATTTACTTCTGTTTGAACATCTGTGAATGTTTCAGTTTCCCAATATTTCCGCTCTATATCCACTACATGTAAGCAACGCTTTTGCCAATCCTCGAGAGTGATTTGACCAAACTAGTGCTCCGCCAGTTTCCTCACATCTTCCAACTTGAAAGCTACATTGTTTTTGACAGTAGCCCAAATACGTTCAATATGGAATTCAGAACCGTATGGTAGGGTGGAAGTCGCAAAACGTTATGTCAGTGTTCAAGCATAACCTCATCAAATTTGTATCTAATATGAAGCTTTTTATTTCTCTTGATCAACCCGTATAATTCGGGATTGAGCATGTCAGAGGTGAACATTGAACATTAAAATTTTTTTCATGTTATCTGTAGCGAGAGATGTTTTATTTCTTATATTTGATAACATATCCGACTCACATTTGACACTTTGAAAATAATTGAACACTTTAAAAATTATTCCACGTGCCTGACACACAAAAATTATTCAGACAATGTAAAAAGCCCAGTGAATTGGAGGACAACTAATGATACGCCTCTGTGTACAGAGAATTTATATGTCTTGCAAGAGCTCTAGTGGGAGGTAACATTGAAAATGAATTTGTGCGCATGGGGGCGGGCTCGCCATCACGTTTGGCGCTTGCAGTACCTCTCATCCAGCAACTAATGGTGCTGCTGAAAACGGAGTGGAATCTTTCAAAAATGCTTCAAGTAAACTGCTAGCAAATGATAAAAATAATGATTAGACTCTAGAAACTCTTGTGAATAAATATTTGTTTTCATGTAGGAATACGCCACATTGATTAACAGGAGAAGCTCCCTCCAAATCAATCTTTTCGCGTAAAATTTACTTGTTTTTTCAATTCCACCAGTTTTAGAAAAAAATATTTAAATAAATCAATGATCATCATGGTTATAGATATGTAGAGTTTTCGTAAGGAGAACTAGTTCATGTCAGAGACTACAGAAATAAACTCGGATGGACGGAGGCGGTCATAAATGATATACGGAGGCAGGAAAATTATTGATGTAGTCCTCAAGATAATGGTAGATTAAGGTGGTTGAGACATTCAAATCAAATAATCCAATTGGGTCGATTTCACGAGTGGCTAGATACTCCGGAGACAGATTCAACTTTTGACGGGGAAAATATTACAATCCAGAAATATTTATACCTAAAGATAGTAGTGCTAAGCAGCATGTCACTTTCTTCGACTGAGAAGCATTAAATGATATACAGGTACCATGTTTTGCGAAAATTCGGAGTGCGTGAATTCGGAGTCTGGGTCTAAGGTGGTTTCTTAAAGTGAACAGATGCCGGCAGTACGAAAAACAGAAAACGTTCTATTACATCCTGATAATAACTGAAGCGCTGATGAAGATTATACAGGGTGGGGCAATCTTCTGACATCGGAGGATTACATCGTTGTGGTGAGAGATAGAACTTTATAATTTTGTGTGAGCTAATACAGTTACTGAGGGTACATTTTGAAAATACTTCCAATTCTACAGGGTGTTCCAAAACCACGTAGCAGCACAAACTTACAATTTTTTAAATGGAACGTACTATATTTTGGTCAAGAATCGAAAAGATCGCACCGAGAGCGTTACAAAAATATAGCACTCTAATATATTATAAGGGTGTTTCACAAAGATATGGCCAATTATTAGCAGCAAAGACCTCCTCTTTAATACTCTGCTAAACAGTAAATTAAAATAAATCAACAGGTCTTTGTATCCAAATGTTCTACACACATCATTGGCTGTGCTCAGTATTAATTACTTTTTTCATCTGTGGCTTCTTTAATACAGGGTGAAACAAAACGCAAATCAAGCAATATCTCAAAATTTTTTAATGAATTACCCTATAAGTCTTTTTACAATTTGTTTGTACAATTAATAATATTTCAAACGCTGTAGTACATTTAGGGCATGAGTTAATGGAAAATCGTGAATATTTTATGATAATGGTAAAAAACCAGTATTTTACGTACACAAATGAAATGGTATTAAATTTTTACATGCAACCTCTTGTAAATTTTAACATTTCTAAGGCATACATTTTAATCGTAATTTTGGATCTACAATATCTAATCAATGAAATAAAATGTTTGCTAATATCGTAGGTACCTGGAATTACCAAAAATTTCATATTTATTCATGTTTCACTTTAAAGAATTGTTATTATAGGCTTGTTTGAGAATGGGCGAAACATAATCAAGCCATATTTTTGATTATATCAAGTGGGCTACTATCAAAATAGTATCTACTAATAAATGTCAAAGAAATATTGCTGTATTCTTCGTTTGTGTTCAGGAAGTTGATTGAAACACAATAGTTAACTTGTGGTTCCAACAAGATGGAGCATCTGTATATCACGTTCGTTGTGTACGTCGGTGGTTAAACAGACATTTAACCGACAGGTGGATAAGACGTGGTGGACCAATTTCGTGGACACCTTGATCTCCAGATCTCACACCGATGGATTTCTTTTTATGGGGATACATCAAGCAACTTGTGTATCAAACGGAACCACTACCAGAGAAGACGTGAAACAAAGGATTCGTAACGCAATTTCCACGATAACTCTAGCTATGTTGGAAAGAGGAAGATCCTCGTTTTTGAAAAGAATTGTATGGAAGTAAATAGTCGCCATTTAGAACACTTAGCATAAACTACTATACTTTTTATAGAATGTCAATGTTCATTTATCTAAATGTGAGTGTTCTTATAATGTTGGTTTTCATAATTGTTAGTTTCTCAAAAATAGAAAAAGTTGGAAAATAAAATACAAGCTTGCATTTTACATAACTAAGATATACTGTTTGTGATGACTTGTGATGAGTAATTATTTCGTAAAGACTACAAACGGCTTTTATATTTATTAGTACTATAATGACATTAGCCTACTTACAGTAAACCAAAATATTCCTTCCAACATAATTCCTTCTTTCCTTCCTCTAATGGTAAGAGTAGAAGTCAAAGATATTTTAGATGCATCCAAAATTACGATTAGAATTTATGCCTTAGAAATATTAAAATTCACAAGATGTTGCATGTAAAAATTTAATACCATTTAATTTGTGTACGTAAAATACTTGTTTCTGACCATTATCATGAAATATTTACGATTTTCCATTAACTCATGCCCTAAGTGTACTACATCGTTCGAAAGTTTATTGATTGTACTAACAAATTGTAAAAAGACTTATAGGGTGATTCATTTAAAAAATTTGAGATATTGCTTGATTGGCGTTTTGTTTCACCCAGTATTAAAGAAGCCACAGATAAAAAAAGTAATTAATACTGAGTACAGCCAATGATGTGTGTATGGCATTTGAATACAAAAAACTGTTGATTTATTTTAATTTACTGTTTTGCAGAGTGTTAAAGAGGAGGTCTTTTTTGCTAATAATTGGCCATATCTTCGTAAAACACCCTTATAATATATTAGAGTGCTATATTTTTGTAACGCTCTCGGTGAGATCTTTTCGATTCTTGAACAAAATATAGTACGTTCCATTTCAAAAATGGAAGTTTGTGCTGCTACGTGGTTTTGGAACACCCTGTAGAATCGAAAGTATTTTCAAAATGTGCCCTCAGTTACTGTATTAGCTCACACAAAATTATAAAGTTCTATCTATCACCACAACGATGTAATCCTCCGATGTCAGATTGCCCCACCTGTATATAATTCAGTTGGGTCCAAAGATATTGATAGTCCAAACGTGGAGAGCAGACCTCGTCATAATGTCAAACCCCCAAATCGACTAATTTTATAAACGTTGCTTGAAGCTTGCGGATGAAAAGTGTGATGTCTGCTGTTCACTTCATAACAACACTATTGTAGTATACACTAAAATACCACTATGTATAAAGGGTCACTTGATAGATATGGGAGTTTCATGTTTATCGTGTTTTCCGATATTGATAAGTATTGAATAAAATACCATCTCTAGTTATTTTATCCGTTATTTATATTTGAATATATTACAGTTTCACCTTGATATTAATTCATGAAACAATCAAGCTAGATCTTCTGAGAATTTCTACCAAATATATCCCATGAAAATTATTTAGGATAAACTTTCAATTTTTAAATAAAAGTTTATGAACTTCCATTCTTAGGTAAATTATTTCAATTGTATCGACTTTAATAGAGTACGCTCAGATCTTTGCGATGCAACCGGTAACTAACTTTATATCAAATAAAGTTTAAAATAATAAGTTTCACTTATCCCCAACTGTATAACAAAGCATCTGGTAGAATATTATAAATTGCTCGTTGTATCACCTGCCCTGTTAGTTCTAATACCGTTCTTGTATTATACGCGTATTTCAATGCAAATGCATCTCTCGATTGTCTTAGTAACGGTGTTCACCGTTAGATTGCGCGCTAATTTATTACAAGAATGCGCGAAATTATACCATCCCGGACATTATATGAACCACTTACCCTCGTTGCAACTACCTTACGTGGGAGACGTACCTATACCTAATAATATCCCTCAAATAAAACCCTCGGCTGTCGCGAAAACTAAAGCTATCAAAGTTATTACTTCGTACGTTTATAAAAATCCAGTGTGCGTTAAATACACCAACAAAAAAGGGATGTGCAAGCAGGATAATAGTATTAAACATAAAGGGGCATACGAGAAGTTGGTGACTAAGGAGTATTTTGTTAAAGATCGGAAAAGTAGAAGTTTTGAAGGAAATAATAGACATAGGAGGGAGTTTGATGATTATGAAGACAAAGATGAAAATTTCAATATCAGGTAAATATGTTTTTGTACAACTGCCATTAAAAGTGACATTTTCAATGCCTGTCAAACTGCTTTGGAAAAATCACATTGAATACTTAATAAATAGGGCGGAAAAAGTAGTGAATATGATTAGAGCAGTAAGCCATACGAATTGGTCTGTATTTTATTCACTAGCAGCACAAACCCATCTAAAAAAATTGGAAATAGTAGCGAATAAGTGTGTGCGTCTATCACTAGGAGCAATGAAAACTACTCCAATTAGTAATTTATCTGTAGAAGCGGTAGAAATGAAACTAAAGTATAAAAGACAATATCAAATATTAATAAAATATTAAATTCATTTTCAA
Source organism: Galerucella calmariensis (assembly GCA_910591675.1). Classification (NCBI taxonomy): domain Eukaryota; kingdom Metazoa; phylum Arthropoda; class Insecta; order Coleoptera; family Chrysomelidae; genus Galerucella; species Galerucella calmariensis. The sequence continues at coordinate 400 of CAJUYG010001903.1, read as the reverse complement.
ATTGCACAAAAAACAAAGTAAGCTGCTGAATAAAATTCATAAATTATATATATTAGATTTAACAACAAAATATTGGCAGAAAAAAGCAACTTTACCAATACTAGAAGTTTATGCACAATACTTACCAGTTTCCAACGAAATAAAAATAAAAACAAGAAATTACGTAGAGCTAGATACAGATCCAAAGGTTTATTTTCAGTAGTAATAACCCAAGGACATTGATAATTGTTCGAAAAAATTTTATGACAGATTTCGAAAGCTTGTTGCTTGGAAACAGACCGACGCCGTAGGCGGAGGTCTGTTTCCTACAAGCAACAAGCTTGAGAAAGTTGTCATAAAATTTTTGAGCATTTATCAATGTCCGAGGGTTATTCGGATAGAAAATTTTTTGTTTCAGTAT
>CAJUYG010001902.1:47615-63119 GCA_910591675.1 Galerucella calmariensis | reverse complement strand
ATCGCGTGATCGTAAAAAATATATACTAATTATAAAAGTGAAAAATAATGAAGTAGGCTTATGTCAAAATGCTCAAATTATAACACAAAGCATAGAAATAGTTTTTGGGGAGTGTAAGTGAAATATTTATTACATAAAAATGTAAACGAATTATAATTGTGAGATAAACTAAAAATAATCGGTTTTTTATTATAGTAAAAGTTGATACTGATAGTAGCGAAGAACCTAAGGTACTTTTTAATTATTTTTTCGTAGGAAAAATAGTGTACATAGCTCGTTGCAAAGTGAATTTCACTCATTTCATTTTCGCACTCACCGATGTCAACACTATTTCTTAAAAACCATTAGGAAACAATATTTGTTACAATTATCGCATGGTCGTAGGAAAAATAGTGTACATTACTTGTGCGAAAGAGATTTTTCAACAAAAATGTCACTTTCCGCACTCGTTACGTAATATACTAAATCGCACTGCTGTAGCGTGCGGTAATGTTACAAATGGATTATTGCAATAGAATGGAACAAAGTATGGTTTTAATTTTGATTGTTAAAATTGTTATAAAAAAAATAAAAGAAACATCTAATTCATAACGATATTCTTGAACAAAAATTAATTGTTGTTAATATTTACATTCATTGTACAGTTTGTACAATTTGTAAATTGTGCTGGAGGGCAACGAGAATTTATAGACGTTGCATGGCTAATTGTTCGGTCTCTCTCGCTTCGATCATTTTTATTTGAAGTCCAGGCAGGGGTGTTGAATATTTTATTAGTCACTTTCACTTTATTATTAAGTGATTCGTCAATATTTGATCGGAGAAAAATTATTTAACTTCTGTCATAACAAAGTAATTTCCATTGTTACCACTTCTATATTTCAATATGAACATAGAGAAACTTATCTAAGCTTACTTGATTACCTCGAATGAAATATTTTTTAATTAATTTTTCAAAAATTGAATAAAATAGTTTGATTTCATAAATTAATTTTTCAAATGTAAATCAACGATCAAAGAAAAAATAGTATGTATCATTCGTGGGAAAAGCCTATTAAAAAAACTCCTGTGTTACCATCCTGGTAATTATCACAGTCGTTTGGGAATATTATGCTTTTCCCACTAATTATACACTATACTATTTTATAATTCACCAACTATCGTACGATATAGTATATTACATAACGTGTGCGGAAAGTGACATTTTTCACACGAGTGGGAAATATTGTAGCACGAGGCATGAGCCGAGTGCGACAATCACACGAGTGTGAAAAATCACTCTCGCACGAGTAATGTATAGTATTTTTCCTACGATCACGTGATAATTTCACCAAATAATGAGTAATCAACATCTGACATATTAATACACAAAATGTTACCATTAAAGTCAACATAATTGATTTAAAAATTAACAATAACTATCAATAGTGACAAAAATTCAAGTAGTTTAACTATATAATATAGGTAGGTTATTACAATTATTAATTGGTTGGATAATTATAGAAATTGAAAGTGAAATTATTATTGTTCATCATATTTCATACATACTTATCATGAATACCTTTCAAGATGATTACATTTTCCTACTATTATAACAGGTGGTTTGGATTAGTTGGTACAACATCGGACTTCTGACGAAGAGTACGCGGTTTTGATCCTCGACCGCGCGCTAAATTTTTTTTAATCAAGAAAATGACAAAAATTTCACTTTTCAAATAGATCGCTTCAAATTTGGATATTACATAGGTAAATCTAATTAAAAATTATATATTTGACAGCTTGCCAGTGGTCAATCTTAATAAAAATTCATTTGACAGCTTTTTTATCCGTACACGTACGGATAAGATTTTTTTCCGTACGCGTATGAATAAAGGCCACTTTCCAAAGAACTAGACAGTGCGATATAAGTCACCTTCCTATGTGATCGTAGGAAAAAATTTTTAAGCGTGGTTAATCAATTTGTGATAGACGTACGTGTCATAGACGTACGATAAAATTTCAAAAAGGATTACATTTTTCATAAAATTCATTTGATGGTTTATTATTGAATTTGGTTTTATCATAGACAAACGATGAAATTTTTCACAAGGGTTTAGGTATTTGTAAGAACTTCCATCTGTCATAGACGTTCGATAAAATCTTTATATGGGATCAATTTATTTTCAAATGCGCAATTTTTTCGAGTGCGTCATTTTTTAAGGAAGCTTGTCAACGTCTTCTTGGGTGTAACCTTCCACTCTGGCAGAAGCCACAGGGTATGGCTCTCTAGACGTAAAATTGATATGCTTCCAGTCCATTTTTTCCAGCAGTACCTTTTTAGCGTGAAAACATATAAGGCTAATTATTTATCTTAAAGCTAGTTGAAACGCAATTCTTTTTAGATCCAAGAAATTTGGAAAATGTAAACTCTTATCAATTTCTAAAAAATATGCGACGAATTCTCTTTCTCTTTTCTCCGATAGCGTCGTTATCTGTCCAGCTTCACGTTAACTAGTTCTTCCGGGTTTTTATTAACACTTTTGGGTTCATTAAATTGTATGGATGCTTTCTGAGAGCTCATAACATTATTTTTAACTGCTACTACAGCATGGATGGATGCTTTCTGATAGCCCAACTGCTTCTACAGCATTCAGCACTGACTGCTTATCTAATCTTTCTCGTTTGTTTTTTTGACTCATGTTTGCTGAAACGGAAATATATAATATTTTGCTCCGTTTTTAACAGGTTCAGTGGTGCGAAATTAGGGCACACTACACCTTAAGCTTAGAGTGGTTAAAACATCATTTATAATAATTGCTGTCTGCAAAAAATACAGTCCGGTGCTTATAAATACAATACTTGTACAAGTCGAAATAGTTCACTCACCTGTTTTGCGTGAAACTAAATAAATTGCAGTTACTGAAAAACGACGTACAGCTGAATAAACGTTTTTCTAGACTATTACCCTCTTGTTGTTCGTATCCGTATTAGACTTTATAACCACCGCCTTTAAACGAAAAATCACAAATTTGGGAATAAATCGAAGGTGAGGTATTCGGAAACTCTTCTCCAAATTTTTTTTGAGAAGGCAGATTTATTTGTGGAAATTTCCATTCACCACGGGTAAAGGATGGAATTTACAAAAATGGTCAACTCATTTTTCTGAATCTCTGGCAGATGAATATAATCTTATTTCACGTTCTGTCGTGGAGGAAATGTTGTTTCCTTTAAGCTCACAAAGCTTTTAAATATATTTTATCCACATCCTAATCCACGTTAATTGAATAAAGGATCATTCACACATGCCAGTGTACTCGGCCGAGTAAAAGGCGCGCGCATCACTACCAGGACATTTCGTATTCACACATGCTAGTTTACTGGCATGCTTTTTTGCATGCGAGTTTAGTTGATATTTTTTGAATGTAGCGGCTTCCTAGATCTAAATCCATTGCAGTTCCAATACAAGGGTATTTAATTAGAAAACAAATTTGTGATATAAAATGTTATAAAGTGTTGTATAGACATCTTAACAGCGGTTTTAGTTGATGAATTAGAAGACATAATGGAGAATATATTGAGTGGACAGAAACCAAATGGTAGAGGAAATAAAGTGTGGGTCAGCTCTATAAAATTAATTGTTTCTTTTTCACTCCACTTATGTTGTCCACTCATTTTATAAATTTCAACATCAACACTACCTACGAAACGTCAACAAGAAACGTGCTAGTAGATGTTTACACTTGCCAGTACACTGGTGCTTTGGAACCCCCACTCTTTACTAGCACGAAAAAGTAGATCTGTGTCTGAGTGACCTCGCAAGCCAGTGCACTAGCACCAGTGACTGTTTACACATACGAAATGTCCTGCTAGTAGGCGCGCGCCTTTTACTCGGCCGAGTACACTGGCATATGTGAATGAGCCTTAAGTATAAATTTTGTAACTCTGATGAATGGAGTCGACAAATAACATTATCCTGCGGTCTTTAGTCGTTATTTATCAAAAGGATAAGAAACTCCTTATTTGAAACAGCTAACTCTTTATATCACACAATATATTATATTACCATAGTAGATTCTTGTTGTTTTGATGTGTTCTTCAAGAGTTGGTTGACTACTTAATCTTCAAATGAAATTTAAGTAAACAAGAGTACACAATGATTTCCCCTGTGACGTATATCTAACCTTTCATTTACACTGTCTCAGAGCTGGATCAGAATTTTAGATGAAGTTTCACCGACAAAAGACAGGTCATATTACAAAAGTATTCCTACACTGAAAATACATTTGTATTGAAAAGAAATTTGGAAATTACTCAATTTCTTTGAAATTATTAATATTTTCGAAAATATTTTGATTCTTAGTATCAGAGAATAAGAGAAATCAAAGTGATTTTTTGAGAATGAAAGGATTCAGCCTAAAATATGGTTTTTTCCTAGCGAAAATGGACATTTCCTTCCTAGTTTTTAGTATTGAAAGTGGAACTTTTCTACCGCATCGGTGAAAGACTTGGCTGTAAATTTGACAGAGCACACTGTCTGTGTCAATTGACTTAAAAATCCAATACAGATTTGAACTTATCATTATGTTATCAATAAAACAAGAAATTCATTTAAAAATCCTTCTGGCTCAAGTTTTTTCAGTGTACATTACGCAGAAAGACAAGTTATGCTCTCCTTAAAAAGGTCGTTTCGGGATATTAAAATTCATCAATTATTTCAGTTAAGCTTAAGAAAAAAAATACACTCGGGATTATATGAATACTAAGCAAACAGCTATTCGGGGTCTTGCGAAAAGTAACTTTGTTTAGACAGTCTGCGACCGTTTGGGAATTGTCGTAAGTGGCTAACAGTTTAGAGGCAAATTTCATTTTTATAGTCTTGTAAATATCGTCAAAAAAGTTTTCCAAGTTTTTCTTTTACCAAGAAGCAAGCTTCAGAGGAGGATGACAAAAATAATAGTTAAACTAACCAGTTATTATAGTTTTTCTAGTTACAATGTGCTCGTGAATAATGATAAATTCAAAAATAGTAGTTTGTGCAACTAGTGTGGATATGGACAATCCACTCGAGTCGAGCAGTATATTTTTTCTACGACTCATTCAAGAAAAAATCTAGAAAATAAACATTTGAATAAACTGTAAAATAAATGTAGCTTGAAATTAAAAATTTTCAACAATTTTATTCATAATCGTACCAATTCAATTTTGTGTTTTCACTAATTTTTTGTGATAAACGTACAGTTCTTAAATGTACAATTTGTATAATGTTACGATTTCCCTTTTTAAATAATATGCGATGCTGTTAAAGTAGATGTTGAAAGTCGGACTACCGCTCGAAGGGTACCGTACCTTTATCTATAATAACTTATATTTATCACTCAACGATAATAATGAATATGCTGCTAAATTTTTCAAGCGTCTACCTGTTGTCGTTATCAATATCAAGCAGAATAATTATTTAAAAATAAAATTTACAATTAAAAAAGAATTCTTCACGGGGAATCGAACCCGGGTCTACCGCGTAAGAGTCTGGTATGTTTACCACTCGACTACTGAGATCTATACTGATCAACCGTCAGAAGTATTACATACTTTTATAAGAACTGACGTCATCGGTAGTCCCTTAAATACCCACTTTATTCTGTTTTTAGTATTTGTTATTGATTTGAATATTTGAATGAATATTCTTGATCCAGTGCTTCTGAGAGAGAGTTTTTTTGATAAGTTATTTTGACGTTTCTTTAAATTGAAAAAAATATGAGTGACGGGTACTAAACGCGAATGCTGATTGGTGGATTTCATATACGTTCTAGGATGTATATGAAATCATATACGTTCAGTTAACAGATATGGCCTACATTTCCATTCTGTAAACTGTACAGGAAATGAATTATATACATGTGGGTGTAAAAAAAAGTATTTTAAATAAGCTTTAGCACCATTCTCGCTACTTTCTGATACGTCCTTGTAAGCATATACAGGGTGCACCTTAAGTAATTCTACATAAAAGTACAGTACAATCTTCACTTCAAAATATTGCGATTTAAATCAACTACCCAGTAAAATGTTGATATTAAGAAAGATACAGGGTACATCGTACACACTACATTTTTCGAACGTAATTTCCATAAATGATAATCATGTAGTTAATCACTAAAATGTTTATCTCTAAAACCGTTAAGATTTGGGATAAACTTGATGTTGTTTGAAAAAGCTTTTGTTGAACTATCGAAAATTTGTGGATATGAAGCAATCTGATCAATAACATAAATGCTAGAGGGCGCTGTTTTTTTAAATATTATGTTTTCTCGTAACAATTTTAAATGCAAGCATACAAATTGAAGTAGGTCTTTGAAAAGTAGTCTGAATTAGTGATGGAACACTGCAAACAGCAAGGCGATATTTTTTCTATCCAGAGATATCATATGAAACAGGTAAACGGCGGGAATTGTTCTTCCAACATCTAGAAGGCTGGTTCCGTTAACAGGAGTTATTAAAGTTTGCCTGAATGGAAAGATCTTAAATTGGTCTGCAGTAATTGAAACTGTCATTATACCAATGTTATGGTTGCCACTGGATTACCTAAATGTAATGCTGGCTACTAACAATGAGAACGAATTTCAAAATAATGTGATAAATCGAACAATTGAAACCTTCAATAAATAAATTAGTGCCGCCCTAGATGTTCGAAATGTCGTCCATCATTTTCAATGCATGAAATCAATCGCTGATGGGTAGAGAAAACAGCAGCTTCAATTTCTGCTCTTGAAATACTTCGTATTGTTTATCGTTTTCTTTCAACCATGTCAGCTCTTGTTGCAGGTTTATCGGCTTAAACAAGATCTTTTACTCGCCCCCACAAATAAAAATCTCAACAAGTTAGGTCTGGAGACCTCGGTCGCCAAATGGATAAACTTCCAAATATCGGTTTTTATTGATATTTTATGCTTTTGATTCACCAACTCATCGCTTGAAAACAAATATAACATTCTTATATAATTGAAAAAATGTAGCACCACTTACTTCACCAGCCTTCTAGACGTTGAAAGATCAATTCCCGCCATTTACCTGTTTCTTACGATATCTCAGGATAGAAAAGAGATATCGCCTAGCGGTTTGCAGTGATTTATTACTAAGTTAGTCTACTTTTTGAAGATATAATTCAATTTGTATGCTCCTATTTAAAATTGCTACGAGAAAACACAATATTAAAAAAATGAAACAGTGCCCTCTAGAGTTTTTGTTATCAATCAAATTTCTTCATATTCACAAATTTCCGATTGTTAAACAAAAGCTCTTTCAAACAATATCAAGTTTATTAAAATCGGTCAAGCAGAACCAGAATTACAGGCATTTTTTCGTAACAAGGTTCCCACTCTCCCCCACCCCTTATTTGAAGAGATAGACTTGAACCTGTCATATTAAAAATATGCAGAATTTGTCGAGGAATGTGATTATGATATTTAATATGCTCCTTAATTGAGTAAGTTTTGAAAAATTTTGCATTTTAAAATTTTAACTGTCAAATACGCCCTCTAGCGGTAGACCTACAATTCTGAAAATATTTTCCAGGCGTTTCTCGAGGCCACTTTTGTCATAAAAAATTTTTTCCCGAACCTGTGCTATAATCCACTCCTAAAATATGGCCGACGGCCGTTCTTAGTTGGCCACCCGGTACATTTATGCCGCATACATGGCATATGTGGCGCCCTTTACAAAATATATCGAAATAGGTACAAAATTATGATTTCTCGCATTCAAAAACCATCAACTTCAAATTGTTGTGCATATACGTCAAAAAGCGTTAAAGTTATTGTAAAAAACGAAAATTAAAATTTCATGTTCCACACCGTGTATATCTCTTAATATGAACATTTTATTGAGGCTAGTTGGTTTAAATCGCAATATTTTGAAGTTAAGATTGTACTGTACTTCTATATACAATTACTTAAGGATCACCCTGTATTCACTTTAATACCTGAGTTATTAAAACATCATGTTTTCTGTACAAACCGGCAGTATAAAAGCTCCATTCATTGAATAGATGAGGCTTTTACTTGATGTAGATCCATAGTAAATTATGAAATCAAACAATTTTATTTTGTTGAATCTACATTATATTTAACCTTAAAGTTGTGACGCGTTTCGCTAACACAGTAGCTTTTCCAAACGAATGGAGGTATAATGAGAAATTTTATACAGTGCCTTAATACTAAATTATACGGATATTTATATAGGCCGGCACTCCTGTTGTCGGAGTATAGGCCGCTCATTATGAGCTCTTTTGATCCTTTTTGTACGGTGGATCAGTCCGTGTATTATCTTCTGCTTACTACAGCATGCGGTGTGAGTTCTCCATCTTTGTAATCATCTTCCATTCCTTCCTATCCTCTGTTTTTCTACCCCAGTCACGGATTCCCATTTTCTTTAGGTCATCACTTTCTTGATTTTCCCATCTGAGTTTGGGACGTCCCCTGGGTCTCTGGATTGCAGGCTTCCAGTCTGCGATTTTCCTTATTGGATCATCCTTATTCCTTCTTTGAAGATGCCCATACCATCTTAGTCGTTGTGCCTTTATATGTCTGACTATATCTTCACCATTCATGTATTGATCTATTTCGTAGTTATATAGCTTTCTCTACCCTCCATTATACGGATATTTAACAATAAAATTATAATCTATTTACAAGGAAATGAAATGAATTTCATTTCAATTCCTTGTAAATAGATTATATTTTATTGTTAAATATCCGTATAATTTATTATTAAGGCACTGTATAAATTGAAAATTTCTCATTATACCTCCATTCGTTTGAAAAAGCTACTGTGTTAGCGAAGCGCGTCACAACTTTAAGGTTAATATAATGTAGATTTAACAAAATAAAATTGTTTGATTTCATAAGCTCCATTTATTTTTTATATAAACATATATTTGAGAAAAAAACTTTCGATTGAAGTAACTGTTCCATATCTAACAAGACGTCACATTTCGATTCACTCCTTCTGTTTCTTTCGTATTCAGGTCACGTAACATTTATCGGCTCTGATCCGAATAATACGTTCTACCGAATGAATTTACTGGCCAGATAAAATTTGGAATATTGAAATTTATTGTTCGCTATACGTAGCACTGGAATGGAATCTTGCAAAAGTGGAATAGTTCAAATTTTAATAATGGAATCTTCGAAAAATGCTTAGTAACAATTTGTTTAAGATTGGAATATACAGGGTGTGAATTTTGAAACTTAAATGCTCTGTATCTCGTGAACAAGAAGATATATCAAAAAAATTTCAAAACACCTTCTTAGGTAGAGAGGGGGAACTAAAATGACATGAGAGAGAACGCGATGAACTTGAAAACAATAAAATTGTTGAATAGAGAATGACGAAACCTTTCAAGACAGACAGACAATAAACGAACTCTGTGACAATTTTCCTGCACCCATAAAACACGTACAATATGCTGATGACCTAATTGTGTATTGCCATGGTAAATCGATCTCAGCAACTTGCGAACTCCTCCAAACCGCAGTAAACCTTCTACAAGATAGATCTACTCACCTTGGATTATCCTCATCCCAAAACAAATCCAAAATAATTGAGTTTTTAAGAAGAACATCTTCTCCTTCACCTTCACCTGATATCCTAACCTACAACGTATAGTTTCATCTACAGATAACCTATTCTGAGTTAGTCCAGTTTTTGCTGCTATACACTGTGTTATTTATAATATACGCAATAGGAATTCCTGTAGAAAACTGTCAAACGCAAGCTAACTTTTTTACCAAATAGCGTTCATGAAAAATAATAGCAGATTTGGTGAGGGCGTTGAAAAATAAGTTCAAATGAACTTATAATTTCCTCAAATTCGTTCTGGTTTAATGAAAAAATGGATAGTTATGCTTAAAAAAGTCGGACTCCATTTTCACACTACTTTTGGATGATCTTAATCGATTAGGTGATGGCCAACATGGTACCTAGTACTGTTATTATTTTATGAACGCTATTTGGTGGAAAAGTTAGCTAGCTTTTGACAATTTTGTACAGGAATCCCTATAACGCATTTTATAAATAACACAGTGTATATTTGTGGGTGTGTTGAGTTTTTGTAGTTGGTTTTTATTGCTCAAAGTACAACTTTTATTTTAAGAGACAATGTGAAGAAAATGTATGGTGGAAGACTGTAATGTGAGGTGCACACGGTGAGCTTTATTTTCATGAAGTCAATTATGTATCATTAACTGAAAAGTGACATAACATTAAAGTAGGTAGTTATTCTTCTATACAGCTTTGAACTTTCAAGCCATGGAGAGTTTGGCTGGAAAGAAGTTTAGTTGAAGTTTACACAATTTATTGCATGGTTATTGAACTCCTCACATTTATTTCTCTTCTTGTTTGTCATTAAAAAATGTTAAAAAACGTTAATTTGTATTTTTTGTATTAGATAAAATACTGGGTGTCTCATTATATTCTGACTGTTTTCAAGAGCTTATATCTTCACAACGGTTCTAGATAATAAGATGCGGTTTCCACAGTTAGGTTTAAAATTACCGTGAGTTTTGTTGTGACACATATAAATGGCGTACTTCCGGTTTACCCGCTAGAATTGTGACGTATTTTCAGAATACACTAGATGTAATTTTTTAAATGTGACACCCAGTATATTAAGCAATTTCTTGGGAGACGCATATTTTTACTTTCTATCGGTACCTCAAAGTTTGAAATCAGTGCACAGAAAGCGAAGTTAGATAACTTTAACTGGGATACTGTAATGATTCAGATATCTTATTCATAAATAATAATCAAGGATGTGTTAATATGTCACATCACAAAAATATTACGATCATTGACAGAACGTCACATAGTGTTAGAACCAGTTAGAACAAGATGGTATTTTGAACCAAAATGTTTGCTTTCAACAAGACGGGGCTCCACCCCATTATTCCAACATATCAAGAGAATCTGTTAACCAACAGTTTGGAAATAATCGGATTGGTAGGACTGGTCCAATAGAATGGCCTCCAAATTCCCCAGACCTGACTGTTCCAGATTTTTTTGTATGGGGATATGTAAAAGATAGAGTCTACAACCCGATGCCTGCTACTATTGAGGAATTGAAAAATAACATACGGCAGGTAATGGAAAATATTCCTCTTGAAATGCTGACAGCAGCATTTGACAACTTGGTTCGATTCAACAAATGTATAGACCGAGAAGGAAGACACATCGAACATTTGTTTTAGAGTGCCCTTAAACATGTTTCTATTTGTTTTTTACAGTTCACTTTAGCTAATAAAGTTCCAACTTTATATCTAAATCATTACAGTATCCTAGTTAAAGTTATCTAACTTCGCTTTTTGTGCACCGATTTTAAACTTCAAAGTACCGTTATAAAATAGAAATATGCGTCTTTCAATAAATTACTAAATATACAGGGTGTCCCATTTAAAAAATTACATCTGCTTTATTCTGAAAATACGCCACTTTTCTAGCGGGTAAACCGGAAGTACGCCATTTATATAAATGTGTCACAACAAAACTCACGGTAATTTTAAACCTAACTGTGGAAACCGCATCTTATTATCCAGAACCGTTCCGAAGATATAGGCTCTTAAAAACAGTCAGATTATAATGAGACACCCTGTATATGGTCTTGATGATTATTGCTTTATTTTTACCACTTCAATTATTATATAGTTATATTTTTTAGATTTCATTCAATTTAACTTGACTATTTGATGGTTATTATTGCAATATCAATATAATGTTGAGTATCTTTAAATGAAATATCAAAAAATGGACCATAGATGCCATTTTGTATTGAAAGCAAAATTACACTTTGAATATGCCGCCAAAAACTGTAAAATTACAGGAGTCTTTTTTTTCGGTTGTGAGCGAAGATCACAACCATTTTAAAGGCGTTAGAGTTACGAATAGGGGGTACCACGAGTCAGTTTCTAACCTATGAGTAGTTTATCTGTGGTTTTAACGTCGTGACGTGAGTGAGTGAGTAAATTTATTTCCAGAATGTAGTGCTTCATATGAGGCTGGCCATAGACGGACCGCATGCTGCAGTCGAGACTGACTGCTAAAGAGCGGTCGCGTTGAAGTCGTACACGACTGCAGGGTTGCAGGGTTGCAGGGTGCAGGGTGCAGGGTTGCCAACTTTATTATAATAAAAATGGCATTTCTTGTGAAAATAATCGCCGAAATCGCCAGTTGTCACAGAGCGAGCGAAGCGAGCAAAAAGCGCGTCGCAGTCGAAAATTTTGAAAATCGGCGATTTTTCTGAATGATAAAAATGACATATTTTGGTAATTTTGCACTTTGCTCGAGTGTACTGCAATAAAGGCAGCTAAAATCAGTTCGCTCCTCTTGGTATCATTGGATATAATTTTTATATTTGTTAAAGTTGTCCAACTTCCGACTGGATTAGTCTTTGAATAATTCAATTTATGTTTTTGTTTTTTCGAATGATTCACCAAATCTGTTTTATGTGCTCGCAAAGACAGAGCAATAAGCTCGATCTGAATCTTGCGAATCCTGTTGAAGCCATCCTACAAGAATATTGTAATCAGTTTTTTGCAAATTTCCAGATTTAAAATACTTACCTGTGAGAACTGGAAGTTCCTGCCATTGTTTCCTATTTGTCTTTTTGTATTTAGAGCTCATGTTTTCGTTATTTTAAATTTCTATTCAAAATGAGTACTGAATTTCAAAATACAAGGACAACTGACAAATCGAACAAACGTCAATTCAGCGTCAATACTGTCAATTGTCTGTATTGTTAATAGTGATTAACCTTGGTCAACCATGGATTAACCGGAAATGTTCTATATGGGAAATGCAAGTTTCACAATAAAATAGTAATTTTCTCAGAAAGTAAATCCGCCCAAAATAGCTGGAGAGAATAACGAATATCGCCCCAAAAATAGCCCTTAGCAGAATCATAAATAGAACCGCCTCTCAAGAAAAATAATAGCCCAAATGGCGATTAATCGCCCGGGTTGGCAACCCTGCAGTTGTGTTCGACCGCAAAATAAACCGATGCGAATTCATTTACAAGATGAGTTTCGATGAAGTGAGTGAGGCGGGAGCGGTCTGAACCGCTGAGAGGAAGGGATTGGTACTCAGCGGGGAGGGAGTAGCGCGGTCGGCAGCAACCGCTTGTATTAGCGTTGGGTCCGGCAGCTCTAAGCAGTCGACCGCACGGCGACAAGCGACTGCTCCGACCGCTCAGGAACTGCTCGAGCGGTCCGTGTATTGCGGATATGAATTTAGTATATGGAAACTGCAGATCACCGTGCGGTGACCGCATCTTGCAGTCGATGTCGACTGCAGCATCGGTTCGTCTATGGCCATCCTAAGTGTTTCAGCTGCTATACTTGATGATAAGCTTTTGCAACAACCACTTCAAACCTAAACATAAATTTGTAAGTTTTGTTAAAAAATAGGCTGATTTCTATAGTTTTCGTCAATTAAAAGTCAACCTTGATATATAAACTTCCTTTATAATCGACCTTTTGATAATTATCCATTACAAATTCCATCGGTGAAGTAGCATTGTCGCTTCGACTCTCTTGAGTTGAGTGCGTCTTTGAGTCACAATGTATGCTGTAAACATCTTGTTTCTGCTAATGAAGCTTTCAGTAAAGTACTCAGAAATTAGGCGCGTCCCTAATTTATGGAGTGCATCACGATCCACCGCTCTATACACTATTGATATTCATCGAAGTACATGTTTGTTACAAACTTGTATAATCAGTACACGTTGTTTTACTAAATTTATGGTTTCCAGAAATTACTGAGCGGTAGATATATGCAATTGGAATTTACAAGGTGGTCTTACAAACGAGAGTTCTCTATCATATTTCGCATATAGAGCAAAAAAATAGTAGATTATTTTTGAACACCATTGTTTTTCGAAGTATTTTCTACGAATAGGAAACAAATAATCAGTTTGGATATAGTAAGTTTCACGCTAAATGGTATTCGCTTCAACTGCAATAACTACCTGGTTTAATCCCATTGTGTAGAAAATCGTCAAGTAAATAATGCGAATGTACTACAGGGCCGAACTAAAAAAAATGAATTTTATTTTGCATAATACAGGAGAAATACAAGTAGATTATTTAAATGTACAATTTTATTCTATATTTAGTTCAGTGTCGCTATCGGCATCCTCATCTAAATTAGTATAATTGACGTAAAATTTTAGTATACTTTCGTCTGAAAACTTTTTTCGAAAAATGCATATTTTTTGAGTTATACATTTTTTTGTAAAAAGTTTTTTTTATTTTTTATTATTGATACGCATCGACCATGGAGGTCATTAGCGTCAATGTGGTTTACAAAAGTTACAAGAAAGAAAAATTATAGAAGATCCAGAACATCGGTTGATTTAAGAAACGCCTTCAAGTTTTGCACATTACATGAGGGTCCTAGTAAGTCCGCTAATTCACATGCTTGAAGCTGCGCCTGCTGTCGCTTCGCCATTAATTGTGGACATTGAATGAGCAGGTGCTTGACAGTTAGCCTTTCATTACAATAGTCACACTTGGTTTAGGATCGTTGCTGAAAAGATGGCTGTGTGTTAGCCAAGTGTGGCCTAAGCGTAGTCTGGTTAGAAGCACTTGATCACGGCGATTTTTGGGTAATATAGGCCATGGTTTTGTTGACTTTTTGATCTCGTTTAACTTAATTTTCGCACTTTTCCACCGGTTTTCCCACGCACTCTTCACTTGAGCATTAACTGCACTTTTCACATCCGCGCTCACTGATAAACTAGTTGTTTCCGTATTGCCATTTTCTGCAGCTTGTTTGGCATATTTGTCTGCTTCTTCGTTGCCATGAATTCCTATGTGGGATGGTATCCAGATGAAAACAACGTTCTTGCGGTTTTGTTGGGCAGTGTAGAGTTCCTGTTCAATTTTATTTACGAGAGGATGGTTTGAGTAAATGGTTTGTAAGGTTTTTAAAGCGCTGAGGGAGTCTGTGAGAATGAGATGGATGGCTATGAGTGACAGATGCATTTATGACGGTTGCAGACCCTTACAAATTATTTTTTTAAGAGGATACCCTTGAAGATATGAAAATGGTTTTCGTTCGGCTGCTTTTAGCAAGGTCAGACCTATTTGAATCTATGTTGAACAATTTTTTACTTTATATAGGGTGTGTATAGAAAGTGTTCAAAGTTTAACTTCATAAATATCAAATTTCTTAATTTTTTTCAATAAAACCACCCAGTTTTTTCTATTTTAATGTGAGTAAAAATTTGCCTTATTTTTTACCCCTCAATGCATTAAAATGGAAACAACCGGGTGGTTCTATTTAAGAAAATGAAGAAATTTGATATTTATGAAGTTTGAACTTGAACACTTTTTATACACACCCTGTATAGAATGAAAAATTTTTCAACATAGATTCCAATACGTCTGACCTTGCTAGAAGCAATCGAACAGAAATCATTTTCATATTTTTAAGCGTATCCTCGTAAAAAAATAATTTACAAGGGTATCTGTATCTGTAGAG